>CM038708.1:7399511-7404511 GCA_021613375.1 Megaleporinus macrocephalus
AGGAGAGTTCACGCGTGTGCTGTGGAAGAAGGGACGACAGCAGCGGTGTGGGAGCTTCTACCACGTTTAGGAGTCAGTGCTCACCATTGTGGAGCTGTTGTCACAATAGGACATTGGTACTAGATAATAGCCAGTGCGTACTGTTAAAGTGTTAAACCAGTCGGGCTGTTTCAGTTTGCGAGTGCTTTGTATCCACACAACCTTGGAGGAACTACATCCACCATCTTACCAAGACCCATTAACACAAGACCACCGCTGTACACGTCCCGCTATTCATTAAAAGCCTCATTTACTGACAGAGTTGCGTTTGTGTCTGAATCCGTACTCAGACTTTGCCGAGCTGTAACTCAGAGAAGATGAATCAGGAGAGCTTTATAATTATTTACCTCAGAAGTAGCTTTAAGTTCTGTAGCAGCAGTTCAGCAGCAGTAGCTACATACACACAGCCGACGTACTGCTTTCTGCTGGTTTTCTACTTCTCCCTCCAGATGAATCATGGGATAGCACATTGTGCTGTAGGCACATACTTAAAAATGTCTTCCAATTCAGGAGGTCATCCGACTAACATTCACGTACTGCTCAATAAGTACTGAGTACTCGGACACACTAGCCTCGCTCGCCTGATTTCACCCTCAGAGTAGTATAGAGGTAGGAGATTTGGGACGCAGCCATTCTCTTCACAGTGACTCCTCTCATCCAGAAAAGGGACGTCTTTTGTTCCAATTGCACTTGATTAACTTTCCTTTGCTGTATGAGAGAACACAGGTCTGATTTGAGTGTATAAATGTGTTTGTGGAACTGTTCAGAGACTGAACAACAGAAGAAGGGACTGGAAATCAAAGTTCACTGATACTGTCAAGTAGAAAGAATAACAAGTTTGTTCTCATATTCTCATAATATTTTACAACAGTAATGGAAGGAGAAACCTTTATTTTGGTAAAGTAAATAACAGCAGAGGCTCTTCTTAAAAATTAAAAGTGTGTGTGTCTTACCCTAGATTACAGGCGTCTCACCTATACTAGAGTTGATTTGGGGAGGGAGGAAATATGGTATAGAGTTAAACCTAATACTTCAGGTTGCCACCGTGTTAATACTCTCTGAAGCCCACCTCACCATACCTATTAGCTTTCCACCATCCACTGCACATAACAGAACAGGCACCACCACACCTGAGGGTAAAGGTATCGAGACTAATTGTACTGGAGAGTTGGGACAAGATCCCACCACCACATACAACCCAAACATAACCAATTACTTTGGTGTGAATCTTTGTTCTGACTCTTCTGCAGAGGTTCCGCTGATCCTGATTGATCAGAAGAAGACGTGGGGTGAAGCTCTGAGATACTGCAGAGACAATCATGTGGATCTGGTCTCTATTGAGAGGGAGGAAATTCAGCGCTGGGTGGAGTTTGTTACTAAAACTGCCTCCACTGATAATGTGTGGGTGGGTCTGCGTCACACCTGCACCCTGGGCTTCTGGTTCTGGGTGAGTGGAGAGTCTATCTGCTACGAGAACTGGGCTCCGGGGAACGGGACAGGGACGGAAGACTGCAGTGGAGGAGAAAGAACAGGAGCGGTGCAGTCTAGAAGTAAGCAGTGGGTCAGTCTGCCAGAGACTCAGACTCTCAACTTCATCTGCAGCGTTAAAGGTAAGTCAGAGAGTTTCTATGTGTCAGTAGTTAAATACTGATGATGAAACAAACACTGATTGATGTTGTTTTCTTCTTTTTAGAGTTCTAGAAGAGGATGCAGGCTGTTCTACTGGATGCCTATAGTTATACTGATATGTCATAGCTGTTTCTTTCTTTTTGTGCATACACAGTCTTTGACATGTTAAGGCAATAATTCAGTTTAATTAAAATTTCCATAGTCTATAGGACTGCTACTTCTTCTTGTCAATGACAAAATGCTTCATTAAACTCATTATTCATTATCTCATTACTCATTATCAATTAATATTAACCTCATATCAGAAATGTGTAATATCTAAAGAACAACACAAACATTCCAGGCTTATAAAAGACATTCCATATTCTTATAGAAGTACTTTTCATAGCTGGGTTATGGTTGTTATGTTAATATGGTACAATCCTGCTGTAATTAACTGCACTGCGTTGCTGAAAACCATGTATCTCCATGCATAGCATTTTATTTTTCTTCATCATTCAGTGGACGAGTTGGGTATCATCCAACATCAGATCTGACCTCACTGATGTCCTTCTTACACTTGTGGTATATACACACTGTCCTGTGTCTACACTCATATAGGAGCAGTGTAGTTCTACACTTACAGACTGTAGTCCAGCTGATTCTCTGTACATGTTGTTACAATGGTCAGGACCCCCACAGGACCACCACAGAGCAGGCACTATTTGGGTGGAGGATCATTCTCAGCACTGCAGTGACGCAGCAAATGTTATTTACATTGTGTGAAAATGTTATGATGATTGGACCAATATAAATGCTCCAAAATCCATTGGGACTTAAAAATTAAGTAAACTTATAATAAACTTAGAACACTCTCAATGAGACATGTTACATTTATTAACTAGATTTAGGATCATTTCCCTTATTATTTTGCAGTGAATGCATGAACTTACTTGACAATATCTAAAACCTGCCAAGACTTTAAAGAGGACTTGTTAAGCTCGGTTTTAGTCTATTAGAACAGATTTACTGTTAAGTTTTCCCAAAACACTATTTTTTTCTGTACATCTGTATTCACCCTCTGTCTGAATCTTTCTGTTAGAGCTCCTGTGTCTTTAAGCCCCGCATCCCAATGAGCCTGGTGTGCTGAAATCCTCTCTATATTGTTTAGCTGGTCTGATTTATTGTTTATATTTCTTATTTGTGGTCTGTAGGTTACTGTTATTTTACTGCTTATTCAAATAAACACATTTCAGGTACATTTTGTTGTTGATTCTTTACATTCAGTTTTTCGTTCATTTTTGCGAACGCTCTTGATAACATCTGAATTGGAGAAGTCTGTGTTCATTTAAATATTTAGATACTTGAATACCGATCATCTCTTAAACGATCACAGTCCACGTGAAGCTCTTGACACAAATTTCTGTGTTCTACATTTACACCTGATATGGAAGCTTTAGGGAAAGTTCTGCCAGGAAGACTCTATTTGTGGCCCCAAGCAATCATGGTAGATATGTAGGCTCCTAGCCTTAAGCAAGCATAGTTTAGTGGAGGCCAATGCTTGCCCAAGTTTGCTGATGACACGACTGTGCTGGGTCTGATCAGCAAGAATGATGAGTCAGCGTACAGAGAGGAGGTGCAGCGGTTAACAAACTGGTGCAGAACCAACCACCTGTCTCTGAATGTGGACAAAACTAAGGAGATGGTTGTTGACTTTCAAAGAGTACCAGGTGACCACTGAACCCACTGAACATTCCTGGCTCTGCCGTGGAAATTGTCAGGAGCACAAAGATCCTCGGTGTCCACATCACTGAGAACCTCACCTGGTCCCTCAACACCAACTCTATAGCCAAGAGAGCCCAGCAGTGCCTTTACTTCCTGTGGAGCATCTTAAGCAGAGCATCCTAAGCAGCTGCACCATCACCTGGTTTGAGAATTGCACAGCCCCTAACTGCACGACCCTATAGCGAATGGTGAGGACAGCTGAGATCATCAGGGTCTCTTTCCCCTCCATCAAGAACATCAAAAGCATTGTGACACAGACTTTTTTCACCGCGAGGACCCAGACTCAAAAAGGGGGAACCCATCTTCCTCTGGTTGACACCGGATAGCAAAACAAATAAGACTGATACTTTATGCATCAATGAATATATAGAATGTTTCTAGTAGCAGTGAAAATAGCTCAGTGTTTGTAAAGTAAAAGTGACGAGTCTCTAAGAGCAGGAGAAGAAAACAACTGTGATTAAGTAAGCAAATGGGATCTTTGGATGTGTTAGGAATCTTCCCAAGGAAGGGAAGCTTGGAACGAGATTCCAGTCCAGAATGTGGTTGAGAAACTCGAGAAAAGTTGAAGGTCCCGAAGTCTTTTCACTGGAGGGATAAAACCTGAGGCAGCTAAAGATGTTGGACAGAACCCTGAGGCAACGAAAGGTGTTGGACAGAACGCTGAGGCTGCATGCTGGAAGTGAAAATGGTTAATTGGTAATCAGTTATTGGTTGAGGAAATAGAGAACGAAGGAAGCTCGCATATTGGGCAGGATCCAGCAGAGGGCTTCTGGGAGGTTGTCAAATATTTGGATTACTTGCAGGCAAATGTGAGACAACAGCAAAGTAATATTTGCCATTCAGCGCACCCCAGAAATCATGGTGGAGAGGAAGGACCTTAAGACTGCCAAGCACTGTGATAAGCAAGCTTGAACCGGTCAATGGCATGGTCCACCGTTGCTAGGCAAAGTGAGAGGTCAGATCTGAGTATGAGGCCGTCGCAGAGGGCCCCACAGGTTTATGAGTGGTGATGAGGTTGACAAGGCTCTACTTGCTCATGCAAGTGGGAATCTTAGTGTCAAAGACACATGGCCGGCACCAATGGCATGAGAATCTGAATGACCAGGAGAAGAGAGAAGCATGGGAAAGAGTTGAGCTCATGTCTTGGGAGAGACGGTGATTGTAGAAGATAAGCTGTAGCTGTTGTGGGTTCTGTGAGAGAGAGTTAGTGATTGAAGATTGAAGGATTATTGAGGGTACTGGACTAGGGTTGATTGAGGGAGGGGGGAGGATTATTGAGGGCACAGGACTAGGGTTGATTGAGGGAAGGGGGGAGGATTATTGAGGGTACAGGACTAGGGTTGATTGAGGGAAGGGGGGAGGATTATTGAGGGTACCGGACTAGGGTTGATTGAGGGAGGGGGGAGGATTATTGAGGGTACGGGACTAGGGTTGATTGAGGGAGGGGGGAGGATTATTGAGGGTAGGGGACTAGGGTTGATTGAGGGAGGGGGGAGGATTATTGAGGGTACGTGACTAGGGTTGATTGAGGGAGGGGGGAGGATTATTGAGGGTACGGGACTAGGGTT
>CM038708.1:7409511-7609511 GCA_021613375.1 Megaleporinus macrocephalus
ACACACACTTATACACACACGCTCTCAGACACACACACACACACACACAGACACACCCATACGCACACATATACACACACACAGACACACACATATTCATACACACACAATCACACACTCATGTACACCCACACAAACTCATACACACACACACACACACACACACACACATACACACACACAGGGGGCAATTTAGCATCTCTGCCTCTCCTCACTGCATGTCTCTGGACTGTGGAGTCTCTCTGATCTCTAATCTCTGATCTCTGATCTGATCGTCACAGTAACTCAATGAAACATCATCACTTAAACATCCTGATCTTCTGTGCTGGTTATGAAGGTTGTTGTGGTGTTTACTGAGTGAATGGTGTCTCTCTTGTTCTCCACAGTCATGAGTTCAGCTCTGTGTGTGGTGCTGCTGTTCTCAGGTCAGTGTAGCTTCATGATCATCTGTAAAACTCTCTGCTGCTTCATTACTGGACTGTCATGCTGACGAGAGCTTTTCATCTCTACAGCTCTGTGGACTCTCTCCTCGTGTGGGACTCGTCAGTTTCATGTGGTGATTGAAAATAAAACCTGGACTGAAGCTCAGAGTTACTGCAGACAGAATTTCACTGATCTGGCCACCATTGAGAACCAACAGGAAATGGACGCCGTTAAAGCTGTTCTCAACAGAACAGGAGGCTATTTCTGGATCGGACTGACACGGAAGAACAATACAGGAAACACTGTAAGCGGGAAAGAGTGAACAAATCATGGTTCTATTTAGGATGTAGACTTTAAAAACCTGAACATATAAAAATAGATTTTCCTTTATTACTTTATTAAAGATTCTATTTATTGATATATTTTTATTGTCAGTTATTTATTTTACATATTGCAAAAGCAATGTTAATATATAAAGTATATTTATATGTTTTATATTTCATTTGTACCTCAGTAGCCTCTTCATATAAGAAATTTCACATAATAATTTGTTATATTTATTTTATGGTTTGTTCTTCTAATTCAGTCTTTTTCTCTCAAACATTTCTAGTGTTTCCAAAACACAGGTGCAGGGTCTGCGTCAGTGGATGTCAAGTGGGTATGTTATCCTGAGCCTTGGACTAGGAGTCATAAAATACATAAACATAGAGAAGTACAGTGTATTCTTTGTAACCAGACCCAGACACATACAACAGGAACACTGTTCTGCAGGGTTGTGTGTTGGGTTGATTGTTGGATATGATCGTTTGCAGTGCACTAATGATCAATAATCATACTGATCAGGCATTTATGTGTTACTAGACCTGTATCTGGTCAGATGGGAGTAACTTCTCATACAGAAACTGGGACACTGGAGAGCCAAACAACAACAATGCTCAAACTGAAGACTGTGTGGAATTACAAAGTTACAAAGAATACAGATGGAATGATGCAGACTGCAGTCTCCTGCGTCCATTTATCTGCTTTAAAGGTGATAAACATAAGATGCTGATATGCAGTAACTCTGTTACAGATCAGAGCCCTTAACTTTTAATATTTGTATTTGAAGCTGTTACTTTGACTCAGTGCTGTAATATAGATCTGAATATATAGACAGGCACAGGGGCGCTGTCAGCCAATCAGAGTGCTTAGTTTACAGGCAGGAGTGACGTCGTTGACGAGGGAAAAGTGAAGCAGAACAAGCTCGGGAAAACTTTCACTGTTAAAAAGTAAATAAGTCTGTTCAGTTGTAGCGTGCTCATCAGATGTTCAGCTTTTCATCCTGCACTGTGTGAAAGTTCGGGCTCTCGTCAGTGTTGCAAGTTGGACATTCTGGCGTCACTGGATAAAGCCATAGCCAGCTCAGGCTGTTCACCTGTATGGACAGAGTTACCTGTGGACTGAACCCACGTATTGGGGTGATGGAGGGGTTGCGAGAGGAGGGTTCGTGCGTGTGCTGTGGAAGAAGGGACGACAGCAGCGGTGTGGGAGCTTCTACCACGTTTAGGAGTCAGTGCTCACCATTGTGGAGCTGTTGTCACAATAGGACATTGGTACTAGATAATAGCCAGTGCGTACTGTTAAAGTGTTAAACCAGTCAGGCTGTTTCAGTTTGCGAGTGCTTTGTATCCACACAACCTTGGAGGAACTACATCCACCATCTTACCAAGACCCATTAACACAAGACCACCGCTGTACACGTCCCGCTATTCATTAAAAGCCCCATTTACTGACAGATTTAGATCCTGTTCTTGTCTGAATCCGTACTCAGACTTTGCCGAGCTGTAACTCAGAGAAGATGAATCAGGAGAGCTTTATAATTATTTACCTCAGAAGTAGCTTTAAGTTCTGTAGCAGCAGTTCAGCAGCAGTAGCTACATACACACAGCCGACGTACTGCTTTCTGCTGGTTTTCTACTTCTCCCTCCAGATGAATCATGGGATAGCACATTGTGCTGTAGGCACATACTTAAAAATGTCTTCCAATTCAGGAGGTCATCCGACTAACATTCACGTACTGCTCAATAAGTACTGAGTACTCGGACACACTAGCCTCACTCGCCTGATTTCACCCTCAGAGTAGTATAGAGGTAGGAGATTTGGGACGCAGCCATTCTCTTCACAGTGACTCCTCTCATCCAGAAAAGGGACGTTTTTTGTTCCAATTGCACTTGATAAACTTTCCTTTGCTGTATTTTGAGAGAACACAGGTCTGATTTGAGTGTATAAATGTGTTTGTACACAATTTAAAAGACTGGAACTGTTCGGAGACTGAACAACAGAAGAAGGGACTGGAAATCAAAGTTCACTGATACTGTCAAGCAGAAAGAATAACAAGTTTGTAATTCTCATATTCTCATTATATTTTACAACAGTAATTGAAGGAGAAACCTTTATTTTGGTAAAGTAAATAACAGCAGAGGCTCTTCTTAAAAATTAAAAGTGTGTGTGTCTTACCCTAGATTACAGGCGTCTCACCTATACTAGAGTTGATTTGGGGAGGGAGGAAATATGGTATAGAGTTAAACCTAATACTTCAGGTTGCCACCGTGTTAATACTCTCTGAAGCCCACCTCACCATACCTATTAGCTTTCCACCATCCACTGCACATAACAGAACAGGCACCACCACACCTGAGGGTAAAGGTATCGAGACTAATTGTACTGGAGAGTTGGGACAAGATCCCCCCACCACATATAGCCCAAACATAACCAATTACTTTGGTGTGAATCTTTGTTCTGACTCTTCTGCAGAGGTTCCGCTGATCCTGATTGATCAGAAGAAGACGTGGGGTGAAGCTCTGAGATACTGCAGAGACAATCATGTGGATCTGGTCTCTATTGAGAGGGAGGAAATTCAGCGCTGGGTGGAGTTTGTTACTAAAACTGCCTCCCCTGATAATGTGTGGGTGGGTCTGCGTCACACCTGCACCCAGGGCTTCTGGTTCTGGGTGAGTGGATGGGATATCTGCTACCAGAACTGGGCTCCGGGGAACGGGACAGGGGCGGAAGACTGCAGTGGAGGAGAAAGAACAGGAGCGGTGCAGTCTGGAAGTAAGAAGTGGGTCAGTCTGCCAGAGACTCAGACTCTCAACTTCATCTGCAGCGTTAAAGGTAAATCAGAGAGTTTATATGTGTCAGTAGTTAAATACTGATGATGAAACAAACACTGATTGATGTTGTTTTCTTCTTTTTAGAGTTCTAGAAGAGGATGTAGGCTGTTCTACTGGATGCTTATAGTTATACTGATATGTCATAGCTGTTTCATTCTTTTTGTGCATACACAGTCTTTGACATGTTAAGGCAATAATTCAGTTTAATTAAAATTTCCATAGTCTATAGGACTGCTACTTCTTCTTGTCAATGACAAAATGCTTCATTAAACTCATTATTCATTATCTCATTACTCATTATCAATTAATATTAACCTCATATCAGAAATGTGTAATATCTAAAGAACAACACAAACATTCCAGGCTTATAAAAGACATTCCATATTCTTATAGAAGTACTTTTCATAGCTGGGTTATGGTTGTTATGTTAATATGGTACAATCCTGCTGTAATTAACAGCACTGCGTTGCTGAAAACCATGTATCTCCATGCATAGCATTTTATTTTTCTTCATCATTCAGTGGACGAGTTGGGTATCATCCAACATCAGATCTGACCTCACTGATGTCCTTCTTACACTTGTTGTATATACACACTGTCCTGTGTCTACACTCATATAGGAGCAGTGTAGTTCTACACTTACAGACTGTAGTCCATCTGATTCTCTGTACATGTTGTTACAATGGTCAGGACCCCCAC
The DNA here is from genome assembly GCA_021613375.1 of Megaleporinus macrocephalus. Classification (NCBI taxonomy): domain Eukaryota; kingdom Metazoa; phylum Chordata; class Actinopteri; order Characiformes; family Anostomidae; genus Megaleporinus; species Megaleporinus macrocephalus. The sequence goes on from CM038708.1 coordinate 7,413,786, forward strand.
AGGACCACCACAGAGCAGGTACTATTTGGGTGGAGGATCATTCTCAGCACTGCAGTGACGCAGCAAATGTTATTTACATTGTGTGAAAATGTTATGATGATTGGACCAATAGAAATGCTCCAAAATCCATTGGGACTTAAAAATTAAGTAAACTTATAATAAACTTAGAACACTCTCAATGAGACATGTTACATTTATTAACTAGATTTAGGATCGTTTCCCTTATTATTTTGCAGTGAATGCAAGAGCTTACTTGACAATATCTAAAATCTGCCAAGACTTTAAAGAGGACTTATTAACCTCAGTTTTAGTCTATTAGAACAGATTTACTGCTTCAGTTTTCCCAAAACACTATATTTTTCTGTACATCTGTATTCACCCTATGCCTAAATCTCTCTGTTAGAGCTCCTGTGTCTTTAAGCCCCGCCTCCCAGTGAGCATGGTGTGCTAAAGTCTTCTCTATGTTGTTTAGCTGGTCTGATTTATTGTTTATATTTCTTATTTGTGGTCTGTAGGTTACTGTTATTTTACTGTGCTTATTCAAATAAACACATTTCAGGTACATTTTGTTGTTGATTCTTTTCATTCAGTTTTTCATTCATTTTTGCGAACGCTCTTGATAACATCTGAATTGGAGAAGTCTTTGTTCATTTAAATATTTAGATACTTGAATACCGATCATCTCTTAAATGATCACAGTCCACATGAAGCTCTTGACACAAATTTCTGTATTCTACATTTACACCTGATATGGAGGCTTTAGGGAAAGTTCTGCCAGGAAGACACTATTTGTGGCCCCAAGCAATCATGGTAGATATGTAGGCTCCTAGCCTTAAGCAAGCATAGTTTAGTGGAGGCCAATGCTTGCCCAAGTTTGCTGATGACACGATGTGCTGATGTGCTGGGTCTGATCAGCAAGAATGATGAGTCAGCATACAGAGAGGAGGTGCAGCGGTTAACAAACCGAACCAACAACAGAACCAGAACAGAACCAGGTGCAGAACCAACAACCTGTCTCTGAATGTGGACAAGACTAAGGAGATGGTTGTTGACTTTCAAAGAGTACCAGGTGACCACCAAACCCACTGAACATTACTGGCTCTGCCGTGCAAATTGTCAGGAGCACAAAAATCCTCTGTGTCCACATCACTGAGAACCTCACCTGGTCCCTCAACACCAACTCTATAGCCAAGAGAGCCCAGCAGTGCCTCTACTTCCTGCAGAGCATCTTAAGCAGAGCATCCTAAGCAGCTGCACCATCACCTGGTTTGAGAATTGCACAGCCCCGAACTGCGAGATGGTATAGCGAATGGTGGGGACAGCTGAGATCATCAGGGTCTCTTTCCCCTCCATCAAGGACATCAAAAGCATTGTGACACAGACTTTTTTCACTGCTGCCGTACGGCAGAATGTACCGTTTACTCTAATGTACACTGTTTACTCTAGTACTACCTCAGTAACTGCTGTGTGTATGTATGTATCTGACTGTGTTTACACTGTTTACTCTAGTACTACCTCAGTAACTGCTGTGTGTATGTATGTATCTGACTGTGTTTACACTGTTACTCTTGTACTACCTCAGTAACTGCTGTGTGTATGTATGTATCTGACTGTGTTTACTTTGTTTACTCTAGTACTACCTCAGTAACTGCTGTTTATGTATGTATCTGACTGTGTTTACTTTGTTTACTCTAGTACTACCTCAGTAACTGCTGTGTGTATGTATCTGACTGTGTTTACTTTGTTTACTCTAGTACTACCTCAGTAACTGCTGTGTGTATGTATGTATCTGACTGTGTTTACTTTGTTTACTCTAGTACTACCTCAGTAACTGCTGTGTTTATGTATATATTTGACTGTGTTTACACTGTTACTCTAGTGCTACCTCAGTACCTGCTGTGTGTATGTATGTATCTGACTGTGTTTACACTGTTTACTCTAGTACTACCTCAGTATCTGCTGTGTGTATGTATCTGACTGTGTTTACACTGTTTACTCTAGTACTACCTCAGTAACTGCTGTGTGTATGTATGTATCTGACTGTGTTTACTTTGTTTACTCTAGTACTACCTCAGTATCTGCTGTGTGTATGTATGTATCTGACTGTGTTTACACTGTTTACTCTAGTACTACCTCAGTATCTGCTCTGTGTATGTATGTATCTGACTGTGTTTACACTGTTTACTCTAGTACTACCTCAGTATCTGCTGTGTGTATGTATGTATCTGACTGTGTTTACACTGTTTACTCTAGTACTACCTCAGTAACTGCTGTGTGTATGTATGTATCTGACTGTGTTTACACTGTTTACTCTAGTACTACCTCAGTAACTGCTGTGTGTATGTATGTATCTGACTGTGTTTACACTGTTTACTCTAGTACTACCTCAGTAACTGCTGTGTGTATGTATGTATCTGACTGTGTTTACACTGTTTACTCTAGTACTACCTCAGTAACTGCTGTGTGTATGTATGTATCTGACTGTGTTTACACTGTTTACTCTAGTACTACCTCAGTAACTGCTGTGTTTATGTATGTATCTGACTGTGTTTACTTTGTTTACTCTAGTACTACCTCAGTAACTGCTGTGTGTATGTATGTATCCGACTGTGTTTACACTGTTTAATCTAGTACTACCTCAGTAACTGCTGTGTGTATGTATGTATCCGACTGTGTTTGCACTGTTTACTCTAGTACTACCTCAGTAACTGCTGTGTGTATGTATCTGACTGTGTTTACTTTGTTTACTCTAGTACTACCTCAGTAACTGCTGTGTGTATGTATGTATCTGACTGTGTTTACACTGTTTACTCTAGTACTACCTCAGTAACTGCTGTGTGTATGTATGTATCTGACTGCGTTTACACTGTTTACTCTAGTACTACCTCAGTAACTGCTGTGTGTATGTATGTATCTGACTGTATTTACATTGTTTACTGTAGTACTACCTCAGTAACTGCTGTGTGTATGTTATGTGACTGTGTTTACACTGTTTACTCTAGTACTACCTCAGTAACTGCTGTGTGTATGTATGTATCTGACTGTGTTTACTCTGTTTACTCTAGTACTACCTCAGTAACTGCTGTGTGTATGTATGTATTTGACTGTGTTTACTGTTTACTCTAGTACTACCTCAGTACCTGCTGTGTGTATGTATGTATCTGACTGTGTTTACACTGTTTACTCTAGTACTACCTCAGTAACTGCTGTGTGTATGTATGTATCTGACTGTGTTTACACTGTTTACTCTAGTACTACCTCAGTAACTGCTGTGTGTATGTATGTATCTGACTGTGTTTACACTGTTTACTCTAGTACTACCTCAGTAACTGCTGTGTTTATGTATGTATCTGACTGTGTTTACTTTGTTTACTCTAGTACTACCTCAGTAACTGCTGTGTGTATGTATGTATCCGACTGTGTTTACACTGTTTAATCTAGTACTACCTCAGTAACTGCTGTGTGTATGTATGTATCCGACTGTGTTTGCACTGTTTACTCTAGTACTACCTCAGTAACTGCTGTGTGTATGTATCTGACTGTGTTTACTTTGTTTACTCTAGTACTACCTCAGTAACTGCTGTGTGTTTGTATGTATCTGACTGTGTTTACTCTGTTTACTCTAGTACTACCTCAGTATCTGCTTTGTGTATGTATGTATCTGACTGTGTTTACTCTGTTTACTCTAGTACTACCTCAGTATCTGCGGTGTGTATGTATGTATCTGACTGTGTTTACATTGTTTACTGTAGTACTACCTCAGTAACTGCTGTGTGTATGTTATGTGACCGTGTTTACACTGTTTACTCTAGTACTACCTCAGTAACTGCTGTGTGTATGTATGTATCTGACTGTGTTTACATTGTTTACTGTAGTACTACCTCAGTAACTGCTGTGTGTATGTATGTATCTGACTGTGTTTACGTTGTTTACTCTAGTACTACCTCAGTAACTGCTGTGTGTATGTATGTATCTGACTGTGTTTACACTGTTACTCTTGTACTACCTCAGTAACTGCTGTGTGTATGTATGTATCTGACTGTGTTTACACTGTTTACTCTAGTACTACCTCAGTAACTGCTGTGTGTATGTATGTATCTGACTGTGTTTACACTGTTTACTCTAGTACTACCTCAGTAACTGCTGTGTGTATGTATGTATCTGACTGTGTTTACACTGTTTACTCTAGTACTACCTCAGTAACTGCTGTGTGTATGTATGTATCTGACTGTGTTTACTTTGTTTACTCTAGTACTACCTCAGTAACTGCTGTGTGTATGTATGTATCTGACTGTGTTTACACTGTTTACTCTAGTACTACCTCAGTAACTGCTGTGTGTATGTATGTATCTGACTGTGTTTACTTTGTTTACTCTAGTACTACCTCAGTAACTGCTGTGTGTATGTATGTATCTGACTGTGTTTACTTTGTTTACTCTAGTACTACCTCAGTAACTGCTGTGTGTATGTATGTATCTGACTGTGTTTACACTGTTTACTCTAGTACTACCTCAGTAACTGCTGTGTGTATGTATGTATCTGACTGTGTTTACTTTGTTTACTCTAGTACTACCTCAGTAACTGCTGTGTGTATGTATGTATCTGACTGTGTTTACTTTGTTTACTCTAGTACTACCTCAGTAACTGCTGTGTGTATGTATGTATCTGACTGTGTTTACTTTGTTTACTCTAGTACTACCTCAGTAACTGCTGTGTGTATGTATGTATCTGACTGTGTTTACACTGTTTACTCTAGTACTACCTCAGTAACTGCTGTGTGTATGTATGTATCTGACTGTGTTTACACTGTTTACTCTAGTACTACCTCAGTAACTGCTGTGTGTATGTATGTATCTGACTGTGTTTACTTTGTTTACTCTAGTACTACCTCAGTATCTGCTTTGTGTATGTATGTATCTGACTGTGTTTACTTTGTTTACTCTAGTACTACCTCAGTAACTGCTGTGTGTATGTATGTATCTGACTGTGTTTACACTGTTTACTCTAGTACTACCTCAGTAACTGTTGTGTTTATGTATGTATCTGACTGTGTTTACACTGTTTACTCTAGTACTACCTCAGTAACTGTTGTTTATGTATGTATCTGACTGTGTTTACACTGTTTACTCTAGTACTACCTCAGTAACTGCTGTGTGTATGTATGTATCTGACTGTGTTTACTTTGTTTACTCTAGTACTACCTCAGTAACTGCTGTGTGTATGTATGTATCTGACTGTGTTTACTTTGTTTACTCTAGTACTACCTCAGTAACTGCTGTGTGTATGTATGTATCTGACTGTGTTTACACTGTTTACTCTAGTACTACCTCAGTAACTGCTGTGTGTATGTATGTATCTGACTGTGTTTACACTGTTTACTCTAGTACTACCTCAGTAACTGCTGTGTGTATGTATGTATCTGACTGTGTTTACTTTGTTTACTCTAGTACTACCTCAGTATCTGCTTTGTGTATGTATGTATCTGACTGTGTTTACTTTGTTTACTCTAGTACTACCTCAGTAACTGCTGTGTGTATGTATGTATCTGACTGTGTTTACACTGTTTACTCTAGTACTACCTCAGTAACTGCTGTGTGTATGTATGTATCTGACTGTGTTTACTTTGTTTACTCTAGTACTACCTCAGTATCTGCTTTGTGTATGTATGTATCTGACTGTGTTTACTTTGTTTACTCTAGTACTACCTCAGTAACTGCTGTGTGTATGTATGTATCTGACTGTGTTTACACTGTTTACTCTAGTACTACCTCAGTAACTGCTGTGTGTATGTATGTATCTGACTGTGTTTACTTTGTTTACTCTAGTACTACCTCAGTAACTGCTGTGTGTATGTATGTATCTGACTGTGTCTACACTGTTTACTCTAGTACTACCTCAGTAACTGCTGTGTGTATGTATGTATCTGACTGTGTTTACACCGTTTACTCTAGTACTACCTCAGTAACTGCTGTGTGTATGTATGTATCTGACTGTGTTTACTCTGTTTACTCTAGTACTACCTCAGTATCTGCTTTGTGTATGTATGTATCTGACTGTGTTTACTTTGTTTACTCTAGTACTACCTCAGTAACTGCTGTGTGTATGTATGTATCTGACTGTGTTTACACTGTTTACTCTAGTACTACCTCAGTAACTGTTGTGTTTATGTATGTATCTGACTGTGTTTACACTGTTTACTCTAGTACTACCTCAGTAACTGTTGTTTATGTATGTATCTGACTGTGTTTACACTGTTTACTCTAGTACTACCTCAGTAACTGCTGTGTGTATGTATGTATCTGACTGTGTTTACTTTGTTTACTCTAGTACTACCTCAGTAACTGCTGTGTGTATGTATGTATCTGACTGTGTTTACTTTGTTTACTCTAGTACTACCTCAGTAACTGCTGTGTGTATGTATGTATCTGACTGTGTTTACACTGTTTACTCTAGTACTACCTCAGTAACTGCTGTGTGTATGTATGTATCTGACTGTGTTTACACTGTTTACTCTAGTACTACCTCAGTAACTGCTGTGTGTATGTATGTATCTGACTGTGTTTACTTTGTTTACTCTAGTACTACCTCAGTATCTGCTTTGTGTATGTATGTATCTGACTGTGTTTACTTTGTTTACTCTAGTACTACCTCAGTAACTGCTGTGTGTATGTATGTATCTGACTGTGTTTACACTGTTTACTCTAGTACTACCTCAGTAACTGCTGTGTGTATGTATGTATCTGACTGTGTTTACTTTGTTTACTCTAGTACTACCTCAGTATCTGCTTTGTGTATGTATGTATCTGACTGTGTTTACTTTGTTTACTCTAGTACTACCTCAGTAACTGCTGTGTGTATGTATGTATCTGACTGTGTTTACACTGTTTACTCTAGTACTACCTCAGTAACTGCTGTGTTTATGTATGTATCTGACTGTGTTTACACTGTTTACTCTAGTACTACCTCAGTAACTGTTGTTTATGTATGTATCTGACTGTGTTTACACTGTTTACTCTAGTACTACCTCAGTAACTGCTGTGTGTATGTATGTATCTGACCGTGTTTACTTTGTTTACTCTAGTACTACCTCAGTAACTGCTGTGTGTATGTATGTATCTGACTGTGTTTACACTGTTTACTCTAGTACTACCTCAGTAACTGCTGTGTGTATGTATGTATCTGACTGTGTTTACACTGTTTACTCTAGTACTACCTCAGTAACTGCTGTGTGTATGTATGTATGCATGTTTGTACTCTGTCTTCCATGTTGCACTATGTTGTTCCTGGAGAAATGTCATTTCACTCCACTGTGTACTTGTACAGAGATGGAATGACAATTAAAGCCTCTCGACTTGATAAATCTTAAACACTCATTTCCCTCCTGCAGACCTATAATCAGTCTTCAAACTACACTCATATGATGAGTCTGTCTATTAAATAGTTAAATAAGTCAAGTCAAGTCAAGTCAAGTGGGTTTTATTGTCATTTCAACTACATACAGAGTACACAGTGAAACAAAACAACGTTCCTCCAGGACCATGGTGCAACATAGACAGTGCATACAGACACAAGTGCAACACAAACAAACAAGTGCGGACAGACAACACAACACAGTACAGACAGAGAATAATAAATAGTTGCTGGTAGTGTGCAAATTGTGCAATGTGTAATAAATAGAGTCCAGTGAGGTAGTAAAGTTATTAGTGCAATGCTTTGTGCAAAAATGCTTCCCTTTTTTCTGGGCTAAATGGTTGGAGAGAGAGAGAGAGAGAGAGAGAGAGAGAGAGAGAGAGAGTACACATGTACCAGAAAGATCTCAGTTCAGACGTTGAGTTGTGTTGAGAAGTCTGATGGCTTGGGGGAAGAAGCTGTTGCAGAGTCTGGTCGTGTTGGACCGGACGCTGCGGTACCTTCTTCCTGATGGCAGAAGGGAGAACAGTCTGTGTGAAGGGTGGGTGGGGTCATCCACAATGCTGGTTGCTTTGCGGATGCAGCGGGTGGTGTAAATGTCCAAGACGGAGGGGAGAGAGACTCCGATGATCCTCTCAGCTGTCCTCACAATGCGTTGGAGGGACTTGCGGTCAGAGGCTGTGCAGGTCCCAAACCAGGCAGTGATGCAGCTGCTGAGGATGCTCTCTATGGTTCCCCTATAGAAGAGGGTGAGGATGGGTGGAGGGAGACGGGCCTTTCTCAGCTTCCGGAGGAAGTAGAGACGCTGCTGGGCTTTCTTGGCTGTAGAGCTGGTGTTCAGGGACCAGGTGAGGTTCTCCGCTAGGTGGACACCAAGGAACTTGGTGCTCTTAACGATCTCCACAGAGGAGCCGTTGATGTTAAGCGGAGAGTGGACCAGTCTTGATTTCCTGAAGTCAACAACCATTTCCTTGGTCTTCTCTACATTCCAGTGAAGGTTGTTGACTGTACACCAGTCTGTCAGCTGCTGTACCTCCTCCCTGTATGCTGACTCGTCGCCTTTGCTGATGAGACCCAGCACAGTTGTATCATCGGCGAACTTTATGATGCTGTTAGAACTGTGTTTCGCAACACAGTCATGAGTCAGCAGGGTGAACAACAGAGGACTCAGTACACTGCCCTGGGGTGCTCCAGTGTTCATGGTGATGGTGCTGGAGCTGCTGTTCCCGAACCGGACTAACTGGGGCCTCCCTGTCAGGAAGTCCAGGATCCAGTTGCACAGGGGGGTGTTGAGGCCTAGCAGGCTTAACTTCCTGGTGAGATTCTGTGGGATGATGGTGTTGAATGCTGAACTGAAGTCTATGAACAGCATTCTGACGTAGGTGTCCTTCTTCTCCAGGTGGGTAAGGGAGAGATGAAGGGTGGTGGTGATGGCATCGTCCGTGGAGCGGTTGGGACGATATGCAAATTGCAGGGGGTCCAATGAAGAGGGCAGTTGGGTCTTGATGTTCCTCATGACTAGCCTCTCAAAGCACTTCATGATGATGGGCGTGAGAGCTACGGGACGGTAGTCATTGAGGCAGGACACCGTGGACTTCTTTGGCACGGGGATGATGGTGGTGGTCTTGAGGCACGTTGGGACAGTGGAGCTGCACAGGGAGACGTTGAAGATGTCCGTGAGAACATCTGTCAACTGGTCTGCACACTCTCTGAGCACTCTGCCAGGGATGTTGTCTGGTCCTGCAGCTTTCCGTGGGTTGACTCTGCGCAGAGTTTTCCTCACGTCCACTGCAGTCAGGCACAGCGCCTGCTCGTCTGGCTTGGGTGTGATCTTGCTCACCAACGTGTTGTTCTGAGCCTCAAACCGTGCATAAAAGTCGTTCAGGGCATCGGGGAGGAAGGCATCACTGTCACAGGACGGTGGCATTGTCCTGTAGTGTTTGATTTCCTGGATGCCCTGCCACATGCGCCGCGTGTTATTATTATTAATTATTTTTAATAATTAATTATTATGAATTATTAAAAAGTTATTGCGAGATATAAACGTAACTGAAGGATCGAGGACGTCCTCCAATGCTTTACAGCTCATTCAGCTTCATTATACGAAACTGTACACATACATACAAAGCCATTGTTGGAAATTTCTTAGGAGCTTACACTACAAAGACCATAATCCTTTGCAGCAGTATAAGGGGGGCCTAGGGTTTAAAAGGTCAATGTCGGCCATCTTATTTTTTCTGTTTGGCATGGTCTGACTTTATCCATTTATGGTAATTTGTTTAATTTGATTGTGATTGTTTTCTGTGTTTAGTTCATTTGGTTTGTAATTCCTTTGTTGCACTGTTTGTATTGTTTTCACTGATCCTTATATATTTAGTTTATTTGCAGATAAACCATCCATCCCTCCATGATCTATCCATTCATCCACACCATTCATTCATCCAATATCTAATCTCATCCATCCTTTCCTCATCCATACAATCATTATCCACTTATGCATCCGTTATTTGATTCTGCTCTTCACTGTTGTGAAAGACTCTGTGAATAAACTGCATCCGGTAAAGTCTGTTCATCCTCCTGTGTTTTAATGGACACACCATCACGACAGCCACTCTTCCAGTAAGAGAATCCAACTGAACTTTGACAGTCAGGTTTGTGGAAAGTTCATGAAAGTTGGTCCAACTTTTCATCAGTTCCCTCGGAACGAGACTGAACGTGTACAATGAAATGAATTAACTCTCACAAACAGGATGATGCTGCAAATGGAGCTTTATTTTAAAAGACACATGAAAGGTGGTGTTGAAGGTGAGGGAGTCAGGTTGGACAGGGCTTTGTTGATGGCCGAGAACATTCTGGACGAACGTTTGCACATTGTCTTGATCTTCTTGATGAAGCTACAAAAGAAAAGGAGACTTTTACACAACACGCCATTAGGACGAACTGTACCGACTTTGAGAGGAACTTTTAAATTTTCGAGAGGAAAATTTAATTAACAAATGTAACATACAGTCTCATATTTAACTTCTTCAGCATGTAAACAGTGATGTGATTAATGTCTGTGATATAATTAAATTACTTCTATATAATAAGAAGTAGTAATGCTGAGTAGTAACTGCTGAAAAGCTTTTTGCCAACAGTGAAATGAAATCCACGATCCTCTTCACAGCCACAGGTTCTCAATTAGTTCCTGGGCTGGAGCAGGAAGAGTACGTCTCATATTCCTGGCTAGAGGTGCTAAGACACTCCAGTGTTTCTCTCAGCATTGCTCTGCTAGCCGTGCTCAAGGACGTGGGTGATGCAGCAGGAGACTTCAGCTCATGTACGGAGATGTTACAGATCTTCTCGGGTTCAGTTTGCTCAGAATTCACGAGCAATGTCTGAGGATCCTCCATTTCTCCAAAGCTTAAACATGTCAGTCTCAGGGTCTCGTTTAGGAGCTTTTCTGGCTTTTAGAACTTCTGGCTTTTAGAAGTCTGATAGATGAGTTAAAGGATGAGACATATGATCCCACCAGTTACATCCCCTGTTCAACTAATGGTAGGATCATCTCTTTGGGACACATTGGTGGTGGATGTTTCTCTTGATTTGTCACTTTAAAGTCCAAGTCTCTTAAGTCTGAGACGTGCTTGATAACGGCTCAGCGTGTTAAGCACAGTGCTCGTATCCTTTACAGACTGCTTGAACGGCTACAGTCTAAACTTGTTTATATACCAATTTTAACGAGAGCGTTTATCACAAATTAGATTTAGGGGAACTTCGGGTCTGAGCCCCCAGTGAGCAAGCCGAGGGCGACTGTGGCAAGAAAAAACTCCTCAATAGGAAGAAACCTTGAGAGGAACCAAGACTCAAAAGGGGAACCCATCCTCCTCTGGTCGACACCGGATTTCTCATTAACCGAATGGAATCTATCACTTATACACGTCCAGATTCTGTAGCTTGTAATGGTCACTTTAAGGGTCTTTGTTTTATTTCATGCTCACTAGGATGTACAGAAAGAGGCAGAGGTGGACAGATATGTACGCACAGTGTTTAGCTCTGGGTTGTAGCCTGTATGTTGTACTCACTGCTGCTATCCTGGATTGTGATTAGTGGAGTATGTGGGAGCTTTCTTGAAGAGACTTGCAATGTAGTGCTTAAGATGGTGGACTGAGGCACGAGAAGAAGTTGGGCAGGGCTTTCCTGATGGTCGAGAACACCCTGGACATATGAGCACTCATTTTCTTGATTGGCGTGACTCTTAGTTCTTTTGGTGAAGCTGTAGAAGAAAAGATGAATCAGAACCGCAGTGACTGACGGCACTGTTTACTTATTTAAAACATCAGTTCACTCTGTTATTCTCTGCTTTACATTTAGAAGAATTCAACATTATTATAAGGAACATTTGAGCTATAAGCTGATGAATACTCGAGCGTGTCTACTGTGAATGAACACCTGTGTGTGTTTGGTTGTAAGGTACTTGGAGTCGGACTCACTGAACACGCCATCAGGATGAACTTTACCCGACATCTAGATAAACGTTTAACAAAGACACAAAAATCCAGATTAGTAAAACTCACATAGAGTCTTTGTTAATGGATCATTCTACCGAGGCACTAGCCGGCAGCAGTAGGACAAGTAGAAGACAATAAGACTACATATCCTTATGGCCACTGGGACAATCTAACCCAATTGGTAGCACCTGTGTCTAGCCTATTTAAACAGCCCAGGAACTAGACACAGTGTCGCACCGTTTGCTCAAGTCAGGGTTGAAGGTATACCGAACCAATAGCGGCGAGGTGGTAGGCTTATTGCCCAGGTAATTTGAGGCAGGGACGTAAAGTCAGTTTCTTGGTGCGACTCTCTCTCCTTATTGGCCCCTTTGCCCTCCTATAGTCGGTGGCTTCCCCATTGTGATTGGGTTTCTGCTTCTCTGAAGGAGGTTCCAGATCATTTATAGTGGTCCTTGAACCCTATCCTTCCTGCTTGGCTTCATCGCCATCTCTAAGGTTGCGTCTACGCTACTCAGTAGTGAAATCAGTAGGCGAGCGCGGCTAGTATGTCTGAATACTCAGTAGTGAAATCAGTAGGCGAGCGGGGCTAGTATGTCCAAATACTCAGTAGGCATCGAGTAGTGACGAATGGTACCCGGATGACTTCCTAAATTGGCAGCCATTTTTATGTAGGCGAACACAGCACGCTGCGCTATCCCATGATTCACCTGGAGCCGCGGATGAATTCAAAGCGAAGGGAAAAAACAGTGAAAAGCGGAACGTCGGCTGTGTGTACGTAGCTACGGCTAGTGAACCGCCGCTACAGAAGTTAGCGCTACTGCTAAGCTAAAAAAAAACTAAATTCCTCCTGATTGGTCTTTTCCGAGCTACAGCTCGACACAGTCTGAGTACATATTCAGACAAAAACACAGATCAGTGTCACAAAAAGTATCTAAATCGACTTTTACGGTGGTGGTTTGACGTCTTGCGTAACAGGACATTGGTAAGATGGCGGACGTAGTACATCCGAGCTTGTGTGGCTACTAAAACTCGTCTACTGAAATTACCTACTAGTCTACCGCTCGAGCAGTACGTACTGACTCTAATCCAGTACCTACTGACTAGTAGACGATTTCAGACGCACCCTACCTTCGGCGCAGAGGACGGCATCTTTGTTACCGGCACTGCCGGTGTTTCCGTTTTGGCGCTAAGGACGCCACCTTTGTTACTGGCGCTGCCATCATTTCTGCTTCGACACTAAAGTTGCCCAATCCGTTTCTTTATAAGTCGTTATTCTCTGTGATATACATCCGCTGGGGTGGTGTAGTGGTAAAACCGCTGTCCTGCGTGCCGCGCATTTGCCGATGCAAGTTTGAATCTCGTTCGGGGCAAGTTCATAGTTTTAGTTCAATATTTATTTTCCCAATCTCTCTTTGCACGTCTCCATAAACATGCCCCTATCTTTGGTTTTTGAGCTGTGTGTATTCACGCCTCTTTTGTTTGTCGTTTATCTCACCCTTCCTCTTTTAAGCCGATCTTCTAATGGGCAGTTAAGTATTTCAATGGTGCAGCCTGGTAAGCCATTGCACTGTTAACCAGAGATTGTGGGTTTGAACCGTGGTCAGTACTCTTCCTTCTGTTTCCTTTCTGGTTTTACTTTCTCCCCAAGGCAATCTAGTATTTTCAATTCCAATCCCTTGCCTCCCAGCTAACGCGATTGGATGTCTGTATTATAAGTACATTATTAATATATATAAGTAGAAAAGGAAAGGCAGGATTTTTGTGCATAAACAACAAATAGACAAGTGCAGGTCAGTATGTCTGTGGATTAGAGTTTGGGGATCTGCCTTAAAAGAGTAGATCCAGTTCTGGAGGCTGTAGGTTAAATGAAACCATGAGGATTGGATGTGAATGAAAATGAATGGGACTCTATGGGAAAAAAGAGGGAAGCAAAATAAACAACAAACAGACGAATGCAGGTCGAACCAACACTAAAGTCGTGGTCGGGGGTCTGCCCTGAGTCAGTATATGTGAAACTGTGTCTATCGGTCAAGCAGAAGTAAAGTAGATTGGCGTGCTCGTTTCCATTTTATTCATACTCTATTGGGAAATCCCTGCATCCAATCAAAAAGCTGTATACAAGCCCGAATCACACAATCAGACCGGACTATCTGGAATTGGAACGGAGGTGATTTTTAGAAAACTGCAGGGCGAGTTACGCGGTTAAAATCTGGCAGAGAGCAAAAAACAAATAACAAAATAGTTTTAATGCTCAACCACAACGAAGAGATACGTACCTTAAGACTGATCTCTCCGGCAGTTTTGCCGAAGATAAAGAAAAATCCGCGACGTCTCTTTCTTCTCTTCTCTTCAACCACAGGCGCTTCATCAGCCAGGACTTTTGACGAGTCCACGCGGGGCTGGTTGAAGACCTGGACAGGCGTAGAGCTGCTATCCTCTTCCGTAGCAGCTGTGGTGTTCGCTTGTCCACCTGTGGTGTTCTCAGCCCAAGCCTGTTTGGGTTTATTCTGCAGGTGACTCAGCATCTCCATCACCACACAGCTGCAGGTCTCCTTCCAGTCTTTGGGCAGCGAAGTAGCTTTACAGGACGAAGCGGTGCCCAGTTCCTCCTGCAGTGCTGCCTTAACTTCACCCACAAAGATCTCAAAGACTTCGCACATGAGGTCTGAGTGGTTGAGGGCAGATGGAGATGGAGGCCTAAAAAAAAGAGAGTAATTGAAAACCTTGTTAATATCTTATTGGGTTTGATGTGAAACACTGCAGGTGAGGTGTTTAATATCAGTGTTATAGAACTTCTGTGTTCAGAAATGGTAAGAGTGGAGTTACAGCCTTTATCTGTATATAAATCTACCACTGATTTACTTTTATCAGCTGTTTATGTGGTTTTAATATGTGTGATTACCGAAATTACTGTTAAATCAGATTTGAACTGTTAAAACTGGACATTTACACTTTAAACGTGATCACGTAAGAAAGTGTTTAACCTGATGTATCTTCAAGTTTCAAGTTTCAAGTTTATTTGTCATTTGCACATCATGTCAGGACATAACATGCTTGGGGTGAGGCTCAGATAATAACTCTACAGCAGGGCAGCGTTATATATATGTAGTAAAAACAGTGCAAACATACAGTAAATAGACAATAATGATGTAAAAATAGGCTAGAATATATACATTTAGTTATAACTGAAATATATAGAGGACTATACAAAACATACACAAGATATATACATAGGATATACAGGAGGACATATGTAGAAACTTTTCCATAGGTAGGTTATCTAAGAAGATATATCTATTTAAAGTGACTTAGTGATATTGTCCATAGCAGCGATATCAGAATAAATAATATAATTGTATAGTAGTAGTAGTGTCTGTCATGTCTGCTGCATTACGATCCATCACTACCGCTCCTGCACCAGTAAAGAACTCAGCAAGTATGACTCTGATGATTTATTAGAGTTTACGCGCATGCTAATTCTAATTCAATGCCTTGTCCATTTTCATAAGGGGCCCAAAAGCATGGCTAGGGCCCCCAAAAGCATGGTTAGGGCCCAAAAGATTGGCCAGGGCCCCCAAAAGCATCGCTATGGGGCCCCAAAAGCTTGGCTAGGGCCCCCAAGAGGCCCTGGGGTCAAAGTTCCTAAAAGTCAGAGGATCCTTAAAATTGAGGTCCCTCAGAAATAAAAATATATTATATCATAAATGTTGATAGACATTGCAAAATGATTTGGGCCAGGGCCTCCCCGAAGCCCCCTGTCCTCAAAGGCCCCTGGGCACTGGCCCCACTGGCCCGGTCAGTAATCCAGCCATGATGTCCCCCTGTTAGCTCTGTTAGTGTCAGGGTTTAGCAGGTTTCGGACACAAACTTTCTAAATAAACAATACTTTTAATAAACAAAACATAAACGAAGAGTAAACAAACGGGGTACCTACACAGAACTAACAAGGAATAACAACGAGAAGACCTAGACACATATCAAGGCATTACCTAGACATTTACCGAGACAATACCTAGACATTACCGAGACAATACCGAGACATTACCGAGACAATACCTAGACATTACAGAGACAATACCGAGACATTACCGAGACAATAACCAACGAAGACAGAGGGAATACACAGGGTATATATACATGGAGGGAACACAGCTGACAGCACTAATGACGAAATGACAAACAGGCGAGACAGGCGGGGCAAGGGCGGAGCAGAGAACGAGGGGAGCACATGACCAAACAGACTCACATGGACAGGGCGTAAACAGAGACACGTGGACGGGCAGGCATGACAGTTAGGCAGGTGTTTGGGATGTTCTAGTACAGTTAATGATCTGGTTACTTGATTTGTTCTACTAGTTTTGTGGTGAGATGAGAAAATCACTGCTAAATTACTGAGGATACAAGTCTCTGTCTGGTCTCCCAGTGGAAAGGGGACTAATACAATATAAATAGTTATATTCTTGAGGTGTTCAGTCTTACCTCTGAGCTGCGGCTGATATGGACGGTGTTTCGTCGCTGATAGACGAGTCAGATGGGATGGAGGACAGTTTCTCTTCTGCCTTGCGCACAGTTTCCATCCCCATCACAGGTACAAGAGTCGGCAGGTAACTCTTTATGGCCGAACTGGAGATGGAACTCACGATCTTTGTGCAGAGCATTGCGAGCTGCACTTTGGTTGCCTGTATAATAAACACATGAGGAATAAGTACTATGTCGGTCAGAGCTTTTCATTTCATACACAAACTGAAAACCCTGATACTCACCGTACTCGGAATGAGACTGATCAAAGCTTCCCACTCCCTGGAAAACATTAATTAATGTTTAATATTTGAAAGTACATTGTGTGTATTGATTACTGAACATCCTGAATGAATAAACTTTAATATTAAACGTTAATATTAAACACTATGGGTGTGTCTCAAAACCTAGTGAGCTCCTACATAGGCAGCGTTTTACGGCATAGTATGCGCTCCCGACATGTAGGCTGTACCAATTCTTACATACCTTAAACATGCTGTCTACTGAGGAACCTTATTTAGACCTGATTTTAAGGAAGCATCGAACGCTTCCTCAGCCGCTAAGGCAATCCCATGATGCAACGCAGGCTAATCTACGAGCAGTGAAGTGGTTTTAAAATGTGAGTTATTTTGATTCTCTCTGGAGTTTTAATGTGTTTCTGGTCATATAATCACACAAAACAGTTTTTATTATCAACTCTGTAACGAGTCATTTACCATTTAGCAGTTTTATACTCGAGTCGTTAGCATTTATGCTAGCTGATTTTTAAGCCTCTGGCTATTGTTTTGGATAGCCGGCCGGTGGCTTAGCAACCAGCTAAACCACCAGTGGCGTGCTGGGCGGGAACAAGCCGTGACGCAGTCTCTCTCTAACTAGAGCGTCTCAGTAATCTGTTTTATGAGGAGAGATGAGGAGAGAACACTGCTACTTACACAGCTGCTACCTAGACAGCCTACTTACACACTCACTAGGGTTTGAGACAGACCCATATAACAGAGAATGAAGCTGAAACCCAGAGTAGAAACATACTTATTAGTCAGGCTGTAGATCAGGTTCCGAATGTTCTGAAAGAATCTGTGCTTCTGCTTAGCGACTTCTTTTAAATCCATGATGCAGTTTTCTGAAATGTCTAGAAATCGAATCACGTCATGAGTGAATGTTACAGATGAATAGATTTTCTTCTTTCTATTATTATTGTTATAACTAGAAAAGTGTTTTTCCTGAAGAAAACACAGGATGTTTGCTACAAGTAGAGGAGTGTGGGTCCGTGTGTTCGGGCAGGTTGGTGTCTGTAGCTTTTACAAAACCATGATGTTTAGGTTCGGCTGAAATTGTATGGGACCCTATGGAACGAACGAGGGATGAATAAACAACAAACAGAGAAGTGTGGGTCAGTATGTGTGTGGATTAGAGTTTGGGGATCTGTCTTAAAAGAGTACAGGCAGTTTGGAGGCTGTAGGTTAAACGAAACCGTGAGGTTTGGGTGTGACTGAAAATGACTGGGACTCTATGGGAAAAAAGGAGGGATGGAAAAGAAAACGACAAACAGACGAGTGAGGGTCAAACCAACACTACAGCCGTGGTTGGAGATCTACAGAACAGGAGAAGTGAGGAGTCTTATTATATACTTAAGCTGAGAGCTCACTCAGGACAGACGGATGGAAGAGCGAGCGCTGGATGCCGATAATAATAATAATGGAGTGAATTATTAATTTAATAAACATAGAAAAGAAGAGTCTGACAATCTGATACACCAACTTTCACTAAATCATTCACTTTCTGTACATAATCATCAGCTACAATAAACATTATCACAGTTCAGTAGTTCATATCATTCATCTTCAGAACTTTACCAATAATGAAGCAGAAGGAGTGATTTACATCCATTAATAATAATAATAATAATAATAATGTACTTTTTTAATTGGCAGTTCTTTGTCTGGGCATTTACAACAATAAAAATAATATTAACTAGAATGTAATTTTATTCACTTTAAATAATAATAATAATAATAATAATAATAATAATAATAATAATAATAATAATAATAATAATAATAATAATAATCATGTACTTTTTAAATTGGCAGTTCTTTGGGCATTTACAACAATAAGAATAATATTTACTATAATGTACTTTTATTCACTTTTAATAATAATAATAATAATAATGTACTTTTTTAACTGGCAGTTCTTTGTCTGGGCATTTACAACAATAAGAATAATATTTACTATAATGTACTTTTATTCACTTTTAATAATAATAATAATAATAAAAAAATAAAATAAAATAATAATAATAATAATAATAATAGGAGGAAGGAGGAAGAAGAAGAGGAGGAGCAGGAGGAGGAATGAAATCACAGCCTACCTGTATGAGCTCTGAATCGTTATGAACTACTGTAGCAGCTCATGTGCCCCTTTGTGAGAGAACATGCCCCTTTGCGACATCATCAACCTGCATTCCGGAGTGAGAGAGAGTACAGAGTCAATGTAGCTCCACCACTCAGTATAAACTCATCACAGGGCTTACAGTCTATAGAGCTCCACAGTACAGTCAGCAGTCCTGTGTTCATCTACTTATCTAGAACCATATGTGGAACCTGTGTTCCTGTATTTCCTTTGAAAACCACATGTTCTTTTTAAACCTTAAGAAAGTATTATTAACTGTAAACCTGCAAAATATCCTAAATCTTCTGACCTTCATCTCATCACCTCATCCAGAGTCTAGCAGCAGCTCCAAAGAGTGTTACTACAGAACACAGAGTAAAGATCCAGCACAGACTGTACTTCACCGCTGCTCCAGATTATTAGTATTATTGTTGTTGTTATTGTTGTTGTTGTTATAAATTATAAATTATAAATTATAGGGGGTTTTCACTCACTGTCACAGGAAGTAAGCCAGTAGTGCAACTTGCTGTGCAGTCAATCGATACAGAAGCATGAAATAAGGAGTTTAAACACAGGAAATGGTTTAAAGATACTTGATCAGAGATTCTCTTTTTTTCTGGATATTCTACGGTTTAAAATTCATTATTTAAGAATATAATTTGGTATATCAGCTGTACTTATACTCACTATACTGAACTGGAGTAACAGGTTATTTAGGTAGGTGAAGGTAGTGTTACAGTTTACCTCTACACAGGTAGGTGAAGGTAGTGTTACAGTTTATCTGTACACAGGTAGGTGAAGGTAGTGTCACAGTTTATCTGTACACAGGCAGGTGAAGGTAGTGTTACAGTTTACCTGTACACAGGTAGGTGAAGGTAGTGTTATAGTTTACCTGTACACAGGTAGGTGAAGGTAGTGTTACAGTTTACCTGTACACAGGTAGGTGAAGGTAGTGTTACAGTTTATCAGTACACAGGTAGGTGAAGGTAGTGTTACAGTTTACCTGTACACAGGTAGGTGAAGGTAGTGTTACAGTTTACCTGTACACAGGTAGGTGAAGGTAGTGTTACAGTTTACCTGTACACATATAGGTAAAGGTAGTGTTACAGTTTACCTGTACACATATAGGTGAAGGTAGTGTTACAGTTTACCTGTACACAGGTAGGTAAAGGTAGTGTTACAGTTTACCTGTACACAGGTAGGTGAAGGTAGTGTTACAGTTTACCTCTACACAGGAAGGTGAAGGTAGTGTTACAGTTTACCTGTACACAGGTAGGTGAAGGTAGTGTTACAGTTTACCTGTACACAGGTAGGTGAAGGTAGTGTTACAGTTTACCTGTACACAGGTAGGTGAAGGTAGGGTTGGAAGTCTTACCCAAGGATTCTTATTGGTATAGTGTGAGGTGGTTACTCAGGTGGGGAATCGAACCCCAGTCTACAGCACGAAGGGCAGCAGTGTAACCCACTACACTATACCATCCATATTTGTTGTCTAAGGGGTCAGTAATAGCCCACCACTATGTTCACTAGGTTTGCAATGAATTACGGGCTCTTTCTTCAGGTTTAAAATTGACCTTAGCTGCTTTATTTTGGGGGTTTAATGAACGTGGGTCATTTTCTACTCTCAGGAAAAGGAAAGTATAAAAATGTTAAGACTTCACAGAAGTTAAATACAAATTTGAGGCACTTTTACTTTACTTTTTTTTTTACTGCTTACTTTTCAGATTACAGTTGTTCAACCCCTTACTGATTCATTACTACAGAGTGAAGATCTAAACACTTCATCCAGCACTGAAAACACCCTAAAACACCTTACTTTAATAATAAAACGTGTTTTTCTCTTTTATGAACTAAAGACGTTTCGTAGATGATTTTTCTGCATTTAATACCGGGCTACTACTTATTTAATCCTTTCTTCTCTTTCTTTTCCTAAACCACTCTAGTATGTGAGGATGGACCTGTTTTTTAACCAGCAGGATACTGGTCCAGATTTTCTGCTGAGCAGGGAAGCTCTGGCAATGCTGCTGCAGCTTCTCACCCAGGACGGGGATAGGGTGCCACAATCGGGACCCTGGTATTTCTCTTCTGGCTGGCAAGTGGGGCATCATATAAGATCTCCAGAACATATAAGGTCTCCAGAGTGTTTGGAATGCCTCGTTCCACTGTCCACCGCATTGTCTGAAGAAGTGGTGGCCGTTTACCATAAGGGCATCCACCTGCCCAAGACCCCGGAAGACAGGAAAAAATATCCTGTGTGTTTGCAGGGCTGGCAAGACAGCTGCCATGTCTGTATCAAGCCACCTAGTGGACCTGATGGTCAGTGCTACAGGAACAGGAAACTGTCCCCACTCTCATCTTGCAGGCTGTTTGTACTGACACCTTGGTCAGTGCATGACTCTACAGTGCTCTGCCACAGCCCACTGACGTTACAGGCGTTCACTCTACCCTCCTCCGGGGCACTTTACTCTTGCAGACCCTTACAGCGGTTTTCCAGGAAGGGTTCCACCTGGAACAGGCCACGCCAGGGTTGACCAAAGAAGTTCATGTGTTCAGAGAAGCATGAGTACTGCCAGTGCTGCTGCAGAGGTTAAAGAAGTGGAAGGTCAGCCTGCCAGTGCTTAGACCATAGGCCACACACTACATTAACTCAGCCTGCATGGCCGTCATCCCAGAAGGAAGCCTCTTCTGAAGCTGATGCACAAGAAAGCCACAAAACAGAAGACAAGCACTTAAAGAGCATGGATTACTGGTTCAATGTCCTGAGTTCTGACGAAACCAAGATAAACTTGTTTGGCTCTGATGGTGTCCAGCATGTGTTGACCAGTAAAGCAGTCACAACCTTTCAGATATTATTTTAAATACTTTTTGAGACACTGAGCTGCTTTTTTGCCTGAATCTGTACTCAGACAGTGTCGAGCTATAACTCGGAGATGAGGAACTATGAGGTATTTAGTGCTAAGAGTGATTGGCGTTTGCATCAAGCTCATTGCATTCACTACAGTAGCCAGGGGCACGGGCCCACTGCATTCACAATTTGGCTTAGGGCCTCAGGCCCTTAGCATTTATGCTATTACCTCACACATGTGCCATGTTTGCTTGAGGCACCATGCTCACTGTGTGCTACAGGCCTCCACATGCACCATGCTCACTTGGGGCCACTGGCGCACTGTGCACCATGCTCACTTGAGGTCATGGGCCCACACATGTAGCATGCATGCTTAAGGCAATAGGCCTCCACATGCACTATGCTTGATTGGCACAATGGGCCTCCACATGCACTATGCTCTCTTTAGGCCATGGGCCTCCACATGCACCATGCTCACTTTGTGCTACAGGCTTCCACATGCACCAAAATATTGGTACATGAAAGTAGCCAGAGGGAATGAATGACGTAGTCTTCCTGGCAGAACTTTCGCTAAAACTTCCATATCAGGTGTAAATGTAGAACACAGAAATCTGTGTCAAGAGCTTCATGTGGACTGTGATAATTAAGGAGATGACTGGTATTTAAGTATTCAAGTATCTAAATATTTAAATGAACACAGACTTTTCCAATTCAGATGTGATCGAGAGCGTTCGCAGAAATGAATGAAAAACTGAATGAAAAGAAACAACAACAAAATGTGTTTATTTGAATAAGCACAGTAAAATAACAGTAACCTGCAGACAACAAATCAGAAATATAAACAATAAATCAGACCAGCTAAACAATATAGAGAGGTCTTTAGCACACTGGGCTCACTGGGAGGCGGGGCTTAAAGACATAGGAGTTCTAACAGAGAGATTCAGATAGAGGGTGAATACAGATGTACAGTATGAGAGAAATATAGTGTTTTGGGAAAACTTAACAGTAAATCTGTTCTAATAGACTAAAAGTGAGCTTAATAAGTCCTCTTTAAAGTCTTGGCAGATTTTAGATATAGTCAAATAAGCTCTTGCATCCACTGCAAAAATAATATGTCAAGGAAAACGATCTTAAATCTAGTTTGTACATATAACATGTCTCATTGAGAGTGTTTTAGAGCATTGGTCCAATCATCATAACATTTTTACACAATGTAAATAATATCTGCTGCGTCACTGCAGTGCTGGGAATGATCCAGCTCCCAAATGGTAACTGCTCTGTGGTGGTCCTGTAGGGGTATCAGTATCAGATGGACTACAGTCTGTAAGTGTAGAACTACACTGCTCCTATTTGAGTGTAGATACAGGACAGTGTGTATATACCACAAGTGTAAGAAGGACATTAGTGAGGTCAGATCTGATGTTGGATGATACCCAACTCGTCCACTGAATGATGAGGAAAAATAAAATTATATGCATGGAGATACATGGTTTTCAGCAATGCAGTGCAGTTAATTACAGCAGGATTGTACCATATTAACATAACAACCATAACCCAGCTATGAAAAGTACTTGAATGTGTTGAAGCTAGATTGCTCACAAACTGTGCACTAGCATTATTACACATTTCTGATATGAGGTTAATATTAATTGATAATGAGTAATGAGATAATGAATAATGACTTTACTGAAGCATTTTGTCACTGACAAGAAGAAGTAGCAGTTCTATAGACTATGGACATTTTAAACTGAATTATTGCCTTAACATGTCAAAGACTGTGTATGCACAAAAAGAAAGAAACAGCTATGACATATCAATATAACTATAAGCATCCAGTAGAACAGCCTGCATCCTCTTCTAGAACTCTAAAAAGAAGAAAACAACACCAATCAGTGTTTGTTTTATCATCAGTATTTAACTACTGACACATATAAACTCTCTGATTTACCTTTAACGCTGCAGATGAAGTTGAGAGTCTGAGTCTCTGGCAGACTGACCCACTGCTTACTTCCAGACTGCACCGCTCCTGTTCTTTCTCCTCCACTGCAGTCTTCCACCCCTGTCCCGTTCCCCAGAGCCCAGTTCTGGTAGCAGATATCCCATCCACTCACCCAGAACCATAAGCTCTGAGCGCAGGTGTGACGCAGACCCACCCACACATTATCAGTGGAGGCAGTTTTAGTAACAAACCCCACCCAGCGCTGAATCTCCTCAGAGTGAATAGAAACCAGATCCACATGATTGTCTCTGCAGTATCTCAGAGCTTCTCTCCACGTCATGTTCTGATTAATCAGGATCAGCGGAATCTCTGCAGACGAGTCTGCAAAGTCAAAGATTCACCAACAGTTAATTAGTTTTGTTTGTATATGTTGTACAGGTAGTTCTATTTTATTGAAGTGTTTCTGTGTTAAATTAAGTCTGTCAGATCTATATCTATAATCAACACAAACATTAAAAGTCAAGGACTCTGATCTGTAACAGATTTATATCATCACCTTATGTTTCTCACCTTTAAAGCAGATAAATGGACGCAAGAGTCTGCAGTCTGCATCATTCCATCTGTATTCTCTGTCACTTCGTAATTCCACACAGTTGTCACTGGTATCATTGTTTGGCTCTCCAGTGTCCCAGTTTCTGTATGAGGACTTACTCCCATCTGACCAGATACAGTTCTAGGAACACATAAATACATGATCAGTAAATGATTAGTGATGATAAGTTCACTGCAAACGATTATATTCAACAATCAACCCAACACCACCCTGCAGAACAGTGTTCCTGTTGTATGTGTCTGGGTCTGGTTACAAAGAATACACTGTACTTCTCTATATCTATGTATTTTAATGTGACGTATGGTCTGAGGCTCAGGATAACATACCTGGTTGACCCCCACTGTCGCCTGCCCTGCACCTGTGTTTTGGTAACACTAGAAATGTTTGATAGAAAAAAAGTAAATTAGAAGAACAAACCATAAAATAAGTGAATGAAATTCTGGCCTTTTTCAGAGTAGATCTTTACACCAAACATCATTAGACGTCACCGTCACCAATACAGTGCATGTAATTTCTTATAGATATATAATATAAATATACTATATATTAACATTGTTTAATAACTGAAAATAAAAATAAATAAATAGAATTTTTAATAAATTAATAAAGGAAAATCTATTTTTATAGGTCCAGGTTTTTAAAGTCTACATCCTAAATAGATTCATGATTTGTTTTCTGCTTACAGTGTTTGCAGTATTATCTTTCTGTCTCAGTCCAATACAGAAATCGCCTATTGACCCGTTGAGAACAGCTTTAACGGCGTCCATTTCCTGTTGGTTCTCAAGGGTGGCCAGATCAGTGAATTTCTCTCTGCAGTATTTCTGAGCGTCGGTCCAGTTTTTATATACATTCACCACATGAAACTGACGAGTCAGACACGAGGAGAGAGTCCACAGAGCTGTAGAGATGAAAAGCTCTCGTCAGCATGACAGTCCAGTAATGAAGCAGCAGAGAGTTTTACAGATGATCATGAAGCTACACTGACCTGAGAACAGCAGCACCACACACAGAGCTGAACTCATGACTGTGGAGAACAGGAGAGACACCATTCACTCAGTAAACACCACAACAACCTTCATAACCAGCACAGTAGAATGTAACCGACTTGGTTACTAGCTTTGCGATGCCTCCTCCTATCCTCTAGGGGCACTGCAGGGAGTTTGCCCTTCCTGGGGTATAAATAGGGGAAGCCAGGTAGGAAGTGGCTGAGAGTTGACTTACAGGCACATGTACTCTCTGCTCTGGTGACCTCCTTTGATGGGAAACTTTGTTTTATGCCCATTGTGAGTATTATGTGCTCTTGTCACAATGCTATGATGATGTTAAAGCTAAAATGCTAACAAGCTATTGTTGATGCTATGATGCTTATGTTCAAGTTTTTGTATGCTAATGCTAACATGCTAAAGCTAACATGCTAACAGCATGGTGGTTGGGGATGCATGTTTTCTCTCATACAGAGGGAAGTTTTTAGTGTGAGTGGCTTGGACTGAGGACTGGTTGCCTGTTTAGCTGTGCTTCGCTCCAGCCCAAGACCAATAGGCATAAATCTCCCACAGACTGCTCACCCACCTGGCCTGGGCTAATAGGCTACTTCGATCTCAAAAATTCTTCTCATACTTCGGGCTATGCTCACATAGACTCTGAATACTGCTCTGCCAGAAAAACCCAAGACTGTGGGCTCTGGCGATTTTGTTTGTGGTGGAGGTTTAGGTGTTTGTTTGTTTGTTTTTGTTTGATCTATTTCCTTTTTTTGTCTGCTTTTTTGGCTTATCATTATTGTCATTGTGCATTACATTAGATAAATAGTTATTTGCATATTTCATGTCAATTTGTGTGTCTGTTGGTCAACTTTCAGCTATTTCCACCTGACACAGTGGCATTTCTGCCCCATTTGGTATCCCCCTCATTCTTTTGTAGCATCATCCTATTGAGTGTGTGAGGTTAATGGTTACAAGCTCATGATGTTTAAGTGATCATGTTTCAGTAAGTTACCATGACGATCAGATCAGAGAACAGAGAGACTCCACAGTCTAGAGACATGCAGTGAGGGGAGGCAGAGATGCTAAATTGCCCCGTGTGTGTGTGTGTGTCATATTCAAACAGACATGCACATATATGTGTTTATTTATGACTTTATAAAGAATATTAATCTAAAAGTAAAGTTGTGATCAAAGTTTCTGTTTGAATCTCAGTGTTTATTTATATAGAACTGTATCTCAATACTGCACCTACACCAAAACCGTACAGTACATATTCCACTATATATCAGTGATTCATATAGAGTTTATATGATCAGGTTCTAGAGTTAATAGTACTGTATGAACCGTCTGCTCAGATACAGACCCTGTTTAATAAAGAGCTTCCACAGACTAGAGCTTTATGCAGATTTCAAACTCGTCAATCAGGAGAACAGATAAACATAGAGGATCAAATACACAGTAAAATAAACTCAGGTACCTGATATACAGATAGTAACTAGAATCAACAACAGGAGAAAGTGGTCAAGCTCCAGCCACTGAGAGGATTTAAAAGTGGTCAGCAGTATGCAGGATGTAACCAACATGACTTTCCCCAACACGGCAATTTGCAAAACAGATACAGCCATAATACACACACACTCACACTCATCATATCGTTGCTGTCTAAATACAAACATTTTGATTTTTCTATATTATTTCATATCCTATGAGTTTCATTATAAACAGACCAAATGCTCCAAAATAGCTTGAAATGAAATCTCTGAAGAAGGTTCTCCTGTAAAGTTACTATGTTGAACTATTTAATAGTTC
This sequence comes from Megaleporinus macrocephalus, assembly GCA_021613375.1. Lineage (NCBI taxonomy): Eukaryota > Metazoa > Chordata > Actinopteri > Characiformes > Anostomidae > Megaleporinus > Megaleporinus macrocephalus. Next base: position 7,440,781 of record CM038708.1, read on the forward strand.
AGGTGCTGACATTCAAACACCAAACTGTACAGGAGTCAGTGGAACTGTATACATTTTAGTTCAAATACATGATATTCTCAGTATGTTACTGACATTGCTGAACAGATTTCTGCCTCTGCAGTCTCTCATTATGTTATTTCTTCCATATCATGTAATTCCTGTAGGCGCTGTATCCAGGGTTGATATGCTGGAGCAGTAGTTAATACACAGTTAACAGTTATACCCTGAATTGCTGCTGCAGATAAAACCTGAAGATGATCAATCTGGACCTTATTATCAAATTCCTGTGGAGCCACTCCTAACAATCACACTAAGTGACGGGAATATAAAGATATTATAGGAACGTTATAGACATCTTCCCAGACCATTCAAATCAGTTCCTCCAGCCAATACTAGACGAAGACAAGCCCGTCGTCATGGTTATGTGTGATTTTCTAAAATATCTAACAATGAGCTTTTATTTAAATCCAAAAACGAGAACAAGTAGTTAAACGACTTTCCGAGAAAATTTCAATTTCAACAAATTTCCAATTCCTTTCCAATTTTCTATTGAGGTCCCTGTCTGCAGGTCAGCTCCTCACTTTCGTGACATATACAAAGAGTTATGTGACTGCAATGTGTGGCCGCCCGGGGGCTCGCCGATCCAGCTACTCCAAGCCACGCCAGCCACGGGCCACCCGATCGGTGGCGGAGGCGGAGTTCAGCACCCGCTGTTTTGGACAGCCAACGGCCGCGTGGTAAAAGCCGCCTGTAAATCTCATTTGGGGGGACGACTGCCGAACGAGACGGCACGCGCCACGGGAAGCTCTGCTCTGCTCCGCTCCGCTCTCGACTGCCCTGCGCTGCTCCGCTCCGCACTGCACTACGCTGCCCTGCGCCGTTCGGCTCTGCTCTGCTACGCCCTGCTCGATCTCCCCTGTTTTGTCTCCCTCCCTCTCTCTCTGCACAGCGGATTGAACCGGCGCCGGAATGTATCCCTCCGCCTGGAGCGCGCCACGCCCCCCTCCGCAGCGACGGACGACAGAGAGAAAATAATAGGAGCACCTGCCCCGGACGGTCGTGGCTGGGGGAGATAAAATAGGACTCTTTATTTTGACAACCTTTTTTTCGTTGTGTTTCTCACTCAAAGACTATTAAAAATAGCGGCTAAGTACCGCGAATGCAATTCCCTTCGCTCTGTGGTCCCTCACAGCTCTCTAGCGCCCCACAAATGATTTAACCCAGAGGTGTCGCAGACAAATTTTTATTGGCCTACGGCATCACGGCAGAATACATTATTGGTGGCCCGTCGGTACTTTGCAATTATTCCTTTTACCTGACGGGGGCAGCAGTACATATACATGTATACTGTATATGTGTTAGCAAAGTTAAATAGACTTAAGAGGCGTTATTTTTCCGACTGGGGTCCTGAATTTACTAAACGGCATGCAGTGACGGCTACGACAAAAAAGTCGACAGTCAGAAGTGGTCACTTCGAGAGAGATGGACGTCAGAATAGCTTTCCGTACAGAGATGCTGCAAATGCATGTGTCTTGAGTTAATGAAGGAGTTAAATACGAAGAGACGTTAAGAAACAAAGCCTGGACATTATAGTAAATATTCAGGGGACGAGAGGACAGGGACACCTGGTCTCACATCAGCAACTGTTCTTCAGGGCACGTTAAGCACAGGTGAACCTGACCAGAGCGAGTTGTGAGGTTGCTATGCTAATTGCTAAGCAGTGACACAGGTATTTAAACACTCCAGCAGCAGCACTACTGTCTGATCCACTCACACCAGCACAACACACACACTAACACACCACCACCATGTCAGTGTCACTGTAGAGAAACTCAACATCAGCGAAGTGATTTTGTGAACAGGTGTTAAATTAAAATGGTCTGACTTTAGGCCCCTCAGTCAGTGTCAAATGTCAAACATGGAGGTTTTGTTCTGACAGTAACTATATATATATATATATATATATATATTTTTTTTTTTTAGGTTATGTGACTTAACAAATATAAGACTTGCTGTTTCATAAGTTTGGTGATGCACAGTGTGAAAATGTTGGTCAAGCAAAAGAACTGCAGAACATTCTCACACAAAAATAAACACAAATAATAAAAATAAAACTCCACCAATACTGAAGCTCTTTTAGGCAGCCTCCCTACAAGCTGGCCCACTTCCAACTTCCTCTTCCTCCTCACTTCAAAAGTGACCCGACAGAGACTTTATTTTCTATAAATCTTCACAATAAATTAATTTCATCATTCAAGCTGATTCCACATTTTATTTGTTTTTAATTATCACAAATCCTGATTTCAGTTTTATTATTTGTACTTTTTAATAAAAATATTTTTTTTATCACTGCCTTCTAACACAAAGCGTGGGTCAGAATGAACCCTTATGTGTAATACGGAGTTTGATAGGAACTGTTGCCATTCGTTAACATTTGCAGTCAGGAACATATTTACTAACACTATTTCTGTTCATGAAGTAAATAAATAAGAAGTAAAATAATGATTTAAGACCAAAAACTAGATTTTTAATGAACACTTGAAAGATTAAATAATGTTTAATAAATAAAATCAGATTCATTCTCACTGACAGTAAGTTACAGCTCAGTATCAGTGATTAGAGATCTTAAAGGTGTTTCTTACCTGTTACTGCTGCTAAAGCTGCTCTGTTAGAGTCTGTGTTTGTGTCTCCTGCTGTTTACTGAGTGGAACCAAAGAGGAAACTAAAGCCTGAACAGCTCTTTCTTTGTTTTTGTGCCTGTTTGGTAGAGGATGATTTACATGAAGATGCGGTGTCTACTAATGCAAATCTTAAATCATTTATATCACCACTGTCCGAAGTAAAACAAGTGTCCATAAAATAGTAACTTTAGAGCAGAGGACAAAAACTTTCTTTATTTTAATGTAAGTCAATGGAACCAGAATTTTTTTCAAGTGGTTTTGGAGCATTTCTATTGGTCCATTCATCTTGAAACTTTTACAGGAGTGTATTATCAGAGACTTCTAAACCGCTGAGCGTGACGGAGTTAACATTGTCCTGAGAGGGGGCTGGTGGAGGAGTGATGGAGCTGATTTCGAGGAGGTAGAGGTTCTTACATGACTTGGCTGGGGCACTAAACAAAAGGGTTTACAGAAAGAGCCTCCAGGAGGAGTCATCAATGGACCAATGCCACTGGGATGCAGGCTGGAGACTAATCAACACCAGCTGGGTCACACTGGCGAGGGTGTCTGATAATGAAAGACCTGATGACCTCACTGAGGTAACGTCACTGATCATATAATCCAGCACATCCTGAGGATGCAGTGTTCAGCTGAACACCACAGATGTAGACCAAGGATACTTGATGCTGAACAGCAGCCCATCCTGTTACTGGGATAGGATATGAATTTGATAGGTTCAGTCATTTTTCATATTGCTCCATTAATGTACACATACCTTACAGAGACTTACAGATAGAAACTAGGGCCCTGTACAGTAAATAGGTCAGAGTTTTAGACAAACTCCAAATTGTGGACCGGTGAATGTGAGTTATGTCTGGCATATACAAGCCCAACCCCAAAAAATGTTGGGACACTCTATAAATGTAAAAATCTCACAGATCCATATTTTACCCACAATGAAACACAGAACACTTATTAGATGTTGAAAGTGAGGCATTTTAACATTCCATGAAACTAATAAACTAAATAAAAAAAACAGCTGTAGGAGCAATTTGCAGCTAAGTAACATGACTGTGTATGCCAAGGAATTCTTCACTCCTTACCAGTCAAGAAGAGATGTTGTGAGTTTAGCATCAAACTTCATCCCTTCACTCTCCAATAGTGCCTCCAGAAGCTCCAACGTTAGGTCATGTTCTTCTTATGTTTATATCACTTCTTTTTGTGGTTTCTAGCCGAGTCCAGGCAGCAGCTGTCGTTATAATGGTTGCTTGCCAAGAGCTTCATCCTCGCATTTACTCTTTCTTTCACTCTTACTCTTCATTTTCACTTCCTTTCACATCTCTTAAATGATCTAACGGGTGTTACATGTTCTCTTTTTATTGTATGTAACTGCAGAGTTCTGAACAAGTTGTAGTCTAGACTTTAGGTAACCCAGTGAATGACCATTACCACAGTCTAGTCCCAAAAAACAACATCTCAGCATCTTGCAGTTTAAGATCTAACTCATGTTATATTCATATTATATATATAAATACTGTTTTTGTAGCATTATCATTGTTAGATTTTGGTTGTGTTTTATTCACTTAATAAAATAAAATATTGTTCACTGGTTAATTATAGTTTTTTGTTTATTTGAAAACCACTTGTATCATTTAGCTAGAAGAGGTACTAATACAGAACCCTGTGGAACACCATAACGTATGAGAATGTTGCAGTTAAATCTACTAGTCAAACTATATTTTTATCAGCGTCCACTTTGAGATCATTATCTTTAGTAATGTGGTTTTAGCAGTGTGACCAGATCTGAAACCTGACAGGAGTTTTTCATAAACTTCATTTTCATTTAGGAGCTCATCTACTTTACATACATTTGTATAAATAAACTATAAACTACATCAACTTGAATTTGTCATAAGTACTTGATAGTGTTGTACTTATAAATGCAAGGGTTAAGACTGGTCTAAAATGACTTTAGTAGAGGCCTGAAAGTGTTCAGACCACCACTTAACAGTGGGCTTAATAACAGTGGATCTTATTAAACATGTACATACATTTAAATACATTTAAAGTAGGTCGTAGGTTATGACCAACAGTCTAAAATGAGAGCCTGAAGACTGTATTTGTAGAGATGCTGTATTATTAAACTGGGACATACATTTTTTAATAAAAATATCTACAGTTTAATCTACTTTAATATCACTGCCACTGTGAGGAGCAACTGCACTCTCGTTGAAACGTATTTTGTACAATATGATATGTACAAAAATAAGAACAGATTCATTCGCACTGACAATAAGTTAAAGCTCAGTATTAATGATTAGAGATCTTAAAGCTGCTCTGTTAGTGTCTGTGTTTGGGTCTGCTGATGTTTATTAAGTGTAACTAAAGAGGAAACCAAAGTCTGAACAGCTCTTTCTTTGCTTTGTGCTTCTCTAACGTTTTATGGTGATTTACATGATGATGCTGAACGAATCCTAAGGAATAAACAAAACACTAACAAACAAAAATGAATCCAAATTAATTTTGTGTGTTAGTGGTGTTTTGGTGGAGTGAGTGGACACTGTTGGCTGGACAGTTTTGGTTGGTGGATGATTCTCAATCCAGCAGTGATGCTGAGGTGTTTAAACACCCCAGCAGCACTGCTGTGTCTGATCCACTTACACCAGCACAGGACACACTAATACACCACCACTACCACCATGTCAATGTCACCGTGTAGCAGATATAAAATGTTACTCTTGTTGTTTTTGTTTTTTAATATAAATCTGCATCAGGAAAATGGTTTATAATTGTAGTGTGTATATATTATCTTTTATGTTATAAAGTGGTGTTAAAAAGAGTTAACGTGTTTAAAAACAGTAAATGTGCTTAAAAAAGCTAAGGGGTAATCTTGGGATGCGGCCAAAATCACCAATTTGCATACTACTCAGTAGGTTAAATCAGTAGGCGAGCGCGACTAGTATGTCTGAATACTATATAGGCATCGAGTAGTACGGTATGAACGGTAGCCGGATCACCTACTGAATCGGCAGCCATTTTTATGTAGGTGAACACAGCACACTGCGCTATCCCATAATTCACCTGGAGCCGCAGATTAATTCAAAGCGGTGAAAAGCGGAATGTCGGCTGTGTGTATGTAGCTACGACTAGTGAACTGCCACTACAGAAGCTAGCGCTACTGCTGAGATAAACAATAACGAAATTCCTCCTGATTGGTATTCTCCGAGCTACGCACAGCTCGACACAGTCTCAGTTCTTATTTAGACAAAAACACAGATCAGTGTCACTAAAAGATCTAAATCTGTCAGTAAATGAGCTTTTAAATGAATAGCAGGACTTTTACGCTGGTGGTTTGACGTCTTGCGTCACAGGAGGTTGGCAAGATGGCGGACATAATACGTCCGAGCTTGTGTGGCTACTAAAACTCTCCTACTGAAATGACCTACTAGCCTACCGCTCAAGCAGTACGTACTGACTCTAATCCAGTACCTACTGACTAGTAGGCGATTTCAGACGCACCCTCGGATAAAAAGCGGCGCTGTCTCTTTAAGAGGTGCGCGTGCCTCTCAAGTTTGCGGGCTTTCTCGCTCAGTCTGCAGTGAGAGGTATGTAGAGTAAAGCTGAGCAGAAAAAGCTGAATTAAGCAGTAAATATTGTGGTAAATGTTCATAAAAAAGCTTCCAGTTTGATTGTTAAAAGTGTGCTGTATAGATTAGAGCTTGTTTTATTCTGTCCTGTCGTTGTAAAAGTGGTTTTCTGTCGAGTGAGAGAGAGACCGTGTTTGTAGCTAACTCGCTAGCTGTAGGAGTGGATCCAGCTCTGTGTATTAACTGAGGTACTGAGTGTGTTCTCTTACTGTCTCAGGATGTTCAGACTGCCTTCTCACTGACGATGATAAACTGTTTTGTTTTTTACAACACAGGTATGCACAGTACAGCAGGGGGTAGTGATAAAACACATCTAAATGTGGCCTCTGGGTGTTTCTAGAAAATGGAGGATGCCTCTGCAAATTAATTGCAGTTTTGAATAATAGTTCATAAGTATTTTCCCAGCTTATAAAAAAGGTGTTCTGTTTTTAATTCAAAATCCATTTTAATATTATTGACCATTGTGAAGCATCTACTATTCGTGATGGGCAAATGATACCGAGGCTTCGGAGCTTGTGTGGAGAAATCCAGGGACCCGTTTATGAGGCACATATCCAGGCTTGCTTCGTTAAGCGCAAGTGACGTCACTGATGACGTCTGAAGCCTTGCTGGTTCAGGATGTGGTGAATATAGGTGTGATTTATTGTTTCTTAATAATAAAAAAATAATCAAGTCACCCCACCATCTCTGTCCCATCTCTTGAAAGCACAACAGTTTTAATATAAACATCACGTTTGGATTTATTTACTGAGTGAAATCATACGGCTAGGTCTTTTTAATTAACAGAGCTCTGTTAAAATAACCCTCACAATCAAACACAGATTAGATGAACAAATGAATGAACCACAGAAAAGTCAATTAAAGTGTTTTTAATGTATATACTTGGCAGTGTGTTTTTATTAATGAATTCCTTCATTTTTATTCAGGTAAATGACTTACAGGAATATCATGACATTTTGTAAAGAAAACATTACCTCGGTCTGCAAAAAGAGCTGGAGAGAGAGGACTTTGATTGCCTTCTCATTGATGATGAACTATTTTGTCTTTTTTTCAACACAGGTATGCTGTTTTATTTTGTATTGCCTTCTTTACAGCAGGGGGTAGTGATAAACACATCTAAATGGGGTCTCTTCAAGTGTTTTGTATTTCTAGAAAAGGGAGGATGCCTTTATACAAGAATTGAGTTTTGAATAATAATATAGAACTATTTTCCTAGCTTAGCTTATACAAAAAAGTGTACTCTTTGCATTTTATATGGTGTTCTGTTCAGGTTTATAATTCAAAAGCCATTTTATTATTTATTATTTATTTATAAGTCCTTATAAAGCAGTATTTCATTGAAGCATCCATTATGTGTTTTTATTAAATAATTAATTTATTTATATTCAGGTAAATGACTCTTACAGGAGTTTCGTGACATTTTGTAAAGAAAACGTATTACCTCAGTCTGCAAAAAGAGCGGAAGGGAGAGGACTTTTAGATTGGCCTCTCACTGACAATGGTGAACTATTAAGTCTGCTCAGTGAGCAAAATGAAACCCCAGCTACAACTGCGGTGCTGAAGGATCCACCTCCCCCATAGTACCTGCTCTGTGGTGGTCCTGTGGCGGTCGTGATCGTTAAAGAAGAGGGTAGAAATGGATAAAGATTCAAGAGTTTTATTGCCATATGCACAGCAGAAACAGACAGTTACACTGTACGATAAATGTCTTACTTTGCTGCTCCTCCATTCTCCAGCCAATAAAGATAACAAAATTAAATAAAAATATATAAAGTATAATAATATATTGTAAGTTGAAGTAAATACAATAATAAGAAAAAAAATAAAAATAAAAATTACATGTGCTTTTATGTTAGGGGTGGTCATTGAGGGGGTGAGGGCTGAACAGTGTTTAGACCCTTATGTTATCTTATGTAGGAGTTATTTGAAGGTGGTCTGTTGGGGACCAGTTATTGATTTGATTGTAAATCTGATCCTTTTGTGTTCAATTGTTTTGCTATCCGGTGTGGACCAGAGGAGGATAGGTTCTTCTTTCTGAGTTTGGTTTCTCTCAAGGTTCTTCATCTTGCTCTGAGGAAGGCTTTCTCTGGCGATGTTAATTGGTGGTCTCGGACCGAGATATACTGTAAGGCTGTTTTTAGCTACATCTGTTTTAAAAGGCGCCTATGAATAAACCTTGACTTGATGTAAGAGGACCATAAACAGCCTAGGGTTACTCTCGCATCAACTTGAAGGGGAATTCCACCAATTTTTTAAAAATTTCTGTAGAATTCAGTTATTGAGAGAAACTTAGGGGATTTTTATGTGAAGTAATTTATTGTAGAGGAATTTGCCAACATTGCTATTTTATTAACTATTCAAACCCACCAGTGAACCCACATGATACTTTTATGTTGATGTCGGTAATATATAATTAAATCTGACACACATGAATATTTTATGACGGTTGTAAGATCCACTGCACTGAAAGTCATCCGTCTAGAAGTGTACACTGCCACCTGCTGAAACCTGATGATATTGCAAGTCAACAATACATCCCTCCATCTACAATTTATTATTGAACAGATCGTTATCTTGAATTTGAGATGTTTGTCCAGACGTTCTTTAAACTAATGAAACAGGTTCCTGTTGTTTTTAAATTCTATCAGATAGGAAAAATAATAGAAGCAACAAAACAACAAACGTACAGGTTTCGAGAATCTACATCACAGTTTATTTATTAGAGTAAACACAGTAAAGAACAGTAACATATAATAATAAAATACATGATACATCAAACCAGCTACACAGTCCTTTACTGGAAACCCATAATGCACTGCTTTAGCTTGTAATAAGTAAAAAAGGGGTTTAATAAGAATTCGTTTTTAGGATTCTACACACAAATGAAAGAAAAGATGAAACTAATGATAAACCGCATCAGAGTCCATCACCACCTCTTTCATCTTCAGACATGTTGTTAATTCAAATTAGTGTCTGAAATAAGTATAATTAATTAATAATTAATAATATAACTTAAAATAGAATAATTAAAGAAACTGACTATTAAACCATATACACTGTCTTCAGATATCATACGAATCTCGTTTCTTTTTTCAGTGAGATGTAAGAAAATCAGTCTCAGTAATATATGAATATTTATATTAATAAAATGAAGATGTAGATGAGGAAAATCTAATATCAGTATCATCCAGTAGAACAGCCTGCATCCTCTTCTAGAACTCTAAAAAGAAGAAAACGACATCAATCAGTGTTTGTTTCATCATCAGTATTTAAATACTGATATATATATATATATATATATATATATATATATATATATATATATATATATATATATATACTCTCTAATTTACCCTCAACGCTGCAGATGAAATTGAGAGTCTGAGTCTCTGGCAGACTGACCCACTTCTTACTTCCAGACTGCACTGCTCCTGTTCTTTCTCCTGCACTGCAGTCTTCCACTCCTGTCCCATACCCTGGAGCCCAGTTCTGGTAGCACATTGACTCTCCACTCACCCAGAACCAAAAGCCCAGGGTGCAGGTGTGACGCAGACCAACCCACACATTATCAGTGGAGGCAGTTTTAGTAACAAACTCCACCCAGCGCTGAATCTCCTCAGTTTGAATAGAAACCAGATCCACATGATTCTCTTTGCAGTATCTCAGAGCTTCACCCCACGTCGTCTTCTGATTAATCATGATCAGAGGAACCTCTGTAGAAGAGTCAGAACAAAGATTTACACCTAAGTGATTAGTTATGTTTGGGCTATATGTGGTGGTGGGATCTTTTCCCCACTTTCCAGTAAAATTAGTCTCAATACCTTTACCTTCAGGTGTGGTGGTGCCTGTTCTGTTATGTGCATTGGATGGTGGAAAGCTAATAGGTATGGTGAGGTGGGCTCCAGAGATTATTAACACGGTGGAAAACTGAAATATTAGGTTTAACGCTATACCGTATTCCCTCCCTCCCCAAATCTAACAGTATAGGTGAGACGCCTCTACTCCCGGGTAAGATTCACACACACTTTTTGAGAAGAACCTCTGTTTTTATTTACTTTACCAAAAATGTTTTCTCCTTCAATTACTGTCGTAAAAATAAGAATAAAAATAAATAAATAGAAAATATTATGAGATTGTTATTACAAACTAGTGATGTACGATACTGCAAAATTTGGTATCGATCCGATATTCTTATTATTATTCATAATAGACAGATTATATAAGGAAAAAAGAATAATCTAAATTGTATTTGATAGTTATTAATAACAATAATTATTATTATTACATTTGGTTTGTTTGTATTGTTATTTTTGTAAAACAAGCATATACAAGCTTAATAACAGAGTCAAATCTCTTAGTAGCCTGCAGTCATCGTTGTCTCCTATTTCATAAAGAATGTGTAGATGATAATCCAACATTTTAACTCATTGTCAGATGAATAATAATTTGAGCATCTGTAAACATATTAGTGGGACATTTATAATAAGTCTAAAGAGAAATAATCTTTAAACTATGGCTGTTGCTAGCGCAAGGCTGCTGAGCTAATGGGAAAATGCTAACCTGTTGCCAAGCAGCGCTGGCAGCTCCGTGACGTCACTTTTGTTTACAAACTTTGAAGGGGTGGATTTACGCTCAGCCATTGTGTATCAAGACTGACTGACTGAGCAGCGTGCCTCTGCGCTTGCGCATTACACACTTACCCAGGTGGAATAAAAATTTGTTCTCACCAACCACATATCATGTAGACAAGATCTCAGTAGTTTAGTTACTTTCCACTGTGTTTCTGTTAATGATATACATTATCTCAAATGATTGAAGTATCAAAAGTATTGATATTTTGATTTGAGAATCGATTTTAGAGCATTAAGATCTGAGGTATCGATATTTCAGTATCGATCTGCACATCACTATTACAAACTTGTTATTCTTTCTGCTTGACAGTATCAGTGAACTTTGATTTTCAGTTTCTTCTTCTGTTGGTCAGTCTCTGAGCAGTTCCACCCTTTTAAATCTTGTTCAAACACATTTATACACTCAAACCAGATCTGTTCTCTCAAAATACAGCAAAGGAAAGTTAAGTGAAATTGGAACAAAGCACTTCCCTTTTCTGGACGAGATTGTGGTAAATATTGACTTGTACGTGAAAGGGTGTTTAGAGGACGAGGCCTGTGTTAAAAGTTAACCTTTCTATATTAGGAAAGGCCCATGGTAAACATTAAATATTCCATAGGAAAGTGGCCTTAGGCTCTTTTCCAGCTGTATAAGGGAGAAATATGCATTGCCCTTCTGAAATGTTCAGAACGACCAGTGTATAAAAGCAGCAGGCTTAAGACCCAGAGGTCAGAACGTCGGCTTTGTGTGTGTAGCTACTACAGAAGTTGGGGCTACTTCTGAGGTAAATATTTATTAAGCTCTCCTGATTTGTCTTCTCTGAGTTACAGCTCGACATCGTCTGTGTACGAATTCAAACACAAACTCAGGTCAGTGTCACAAACAGTATCTATAAAATAAAGTCTGAATGGAGATTTAATGATCAGCGGGACGTTGGTGGACATGGTGCGTCTGAGGTTGTGTGGATACTAAACACTTGCGTACCAATACAGCTCGCCTGCTTTACCACTCACGCAGTACCTACGGGCTCCAGTCTAATACCTATTTCAGACACACCCGATGTCTGATTGGAAGAGTGACAACAGCTCCACAAAGGCGATTGCTGCGGACAGCTCAAGCTGGCTACGGCTTTATGACGTCAGGCGGCAGCTTAATAGTTTAGTGAGCTGGTTAGCTAACTTAGTAAGAATCAGCTTAAACTCGCACCGAGACGACTCAAAGTCTACACCTCACGGGTTTTATGTGTATACTTCTATTAATGCAGACTGTCCACAACTCTTTCACACAGTGTAGGATGAAGCTAAAGGTGTCCACTATTACACCCTGCAGCCAGACTAGCTCTGAATCGATCCTCCTCTAGTATTCTCTTTGCCGCGATATAGAGGAGTCTCTAGAACTCCACAGCCCACTTCTGATGAGCACGCTGCAGCTGACCAGACTTATTTACTGCTTCACAACACAAAACGGAAGTTTTTAAAAACAAAAGTATTCCCAAGCTTGTTCTGCTTCACTTTTCCCCCGTCAACGACGTCACCCCTGCCTATAAACTAAGCACTCTGATTGGCTGACAATGCTCCTGTGTTGCCTTGAACGCTGCACATAATACCTAAAGCCAATGTCAAATACACAGATTAAAGAGATAGCTTATATATCATATATATTTATATATGCCACATTTAAAATGTTGTACAGGTAGTTCTGTTTTATTGAAATGTTTGTGTTTGGTTAAGTCTGTCTATATATTCAGATCTATATTATAGCACTGAGTCTGAGTAACTGCTTCAAGCACAAACATTAAAAGTGAAGGACTCTGATCTGTAACAGATTTACTGCATATCAGAATCTTGTGTTTCTTACCTTCATAGCAGATAAATTTATGTGAGAAACTGCAGTCTGCTTTATTCCATTTGTATTCTCTGTCACTTTGTAATTCCACACAGTCTTCAGTACCAGTATTGCTTGGGCCCTGGCCATCCCAGTTTCTGTATGAGGAGTCACTCCCATCTGACCAGATACAGTTCTAGAAACACATTAGTACATGATCAGTATATGATTATTGATGATTAGTGCACTGCAAAGGATCATATCCAACAATCAACCCAACACACAACCCTGCAAAATAGTGTTCTTGTTGTATGTGTCTGGGTCTGGTTACAAAGATTACACTGTAGTTCTCTATGTTTATGTAATTTAGTGTGTAACTCCTGGTCTACGGCTCAGGATAACATACCTGGTTGACAACTATTCTCGCCGAACTTGCATGTGGTCTTTGGAAACACTAGAAATGTTTAAGAGGAAAAGACTAAATTAGAAGAAAACACCATAAAATAAGAAGTCTAGACTTCTTCCAGAATAGATCTTTACACCAAACATAGACGTCATCGTCACTAATACAGTGTACATGTCATTTCTTATATAAAGAGGCTATTGATGTATAAAATAAATGTAAAATATATAAATATACTATATTATTATATTTATACATTGTTTTTGCAAGATGTAACATGATTAACTGATAAAAATAAATCAATAAATAGAATCTTTATTAAAGTAATAAAGGAAAATCTATTTTTATATGTCCAGATTTTTAAAGTCTACATTCTGAATAGAACCATTATTTGTTCACTCTTTCCTTCTTACAGTGTTTCCAGTATTGTCGTCCCATCTCAGTCCGATCCAGAAATGACCTTTTGCCTCGTTGAGAACAGCTATTACCGCATTCATTTCCTGTTGGTTCTCAATGGTTGCCAGATCAGTGAATTTCTCTCTGCAGTAATTCTGAGCTTTAGTCCAGTTCTTCTCTTCATTCACCACATGAAACTGACGAGTTGCACACGAGGAGAGAGTCCACAGAGCTGCAGAGATGAAAAGCTCTCATCAGCATGACAGTCCAGTAATGAAGCAGCAGAGAGTTTTACAGATGATCATGAAGCTACACTGACCTGAGAACAGCAGCACCACACACAGAGCTGAACTCATGACTGTGGAGAACAAGAGAGACACCATTTACACAGTAAACACCACAACAACGTTCATAACCAGTACAGTAGGTCATGATGTTTAAGTGATAATGTTTCATTGAGTTACCATGAAAATCAGATCAGAGAACAGAGAGAGAGAGAGAGAGTGTGTGTCTTAGAGTTTAGGTGTGTGTGTCATAGGGATCAAACATTTTCAAAAATGATCGGTTTCTAGAGTTAATAGTACTGTATGAACCGTCTGCTTAGATACAGACCCTGTTTAATAAAGAGCTTCCACAGACTGGAGCTTTATGCAGATTTCAAACTCGTCAAACAGCAGAGTCGATAAACATAGAGGATCAGATTGATCAAATTTCATAATAAAGCCACCAATAGAAATGCTCCAAAATCTTTCAGAATTAAATCTCTACATGAACTTACACTGAAAGTAAAGACATTTTTTTTTCTTTTTTGTAAAGTTACAAAACAAAACTGTCTGTTATGAGAGTGTAATATGTTAAATGTGTGAGCCAGATTTCCAGACAGGGATGAAACTAGTCTGCACTACACTTCCCTTTGAATGAAGAATCTCTTTAATCAGAACTCTGTGAGAAACAGACACTTATAATCATAACCTCCACTAAACTGACATTACATCAGCTTCTCCTTCACACATTCTTTCTGGTGGTTTTCTTTAAAGGAATGTAACAGTAGATAAAAGAATATAGCTTAATATGCTTAATTTTACTAAACTGTAAATTAAGATCAGATTCATTCACACTGACAGTAAGTTACAGCTCAGTGTCAGTGATTAGAGATCTTAAAGGTATTTCTTACCTGTTACTTCTGCTGAAGCTGCTCTGTTCGTGCTGTGTTTTTATCTCTCTGCTGTTTACTGAGTGTAACTGAAGCCTGAACAGCTTGTTTTTTGCCATTGTGCCTCTGCAGTTCTGTTTTGTTGAGGATGATTTACATAGAGATTCTTTGTCTACTAATGCAAATGACTTCACACTAGAAGTAGGGCTGGGCGATATGGGAAAAAATCTTATCACGATATTTTTTTTCATATCAGTCGATATCGATATATATCACGATATAAATTAAATCACTTTCCTTTTTACTTTAAGTGAGATATGAAGATATCAAAATGTACATTTTTTCTTATTGTTTTTAATCCTCTAATTTATTTTCAGACAAATAGACAAATGTACTATAGAACATTACACAACTGTTTTAAACACACACACACACACATATATAATGTATGTATGTATATATATGGGGCAGTATTAGTAAGAACAGTATTCACACACAGACACTGTTAAGCAGGCTGTTGCTGGCTCTTTAAGATCAGTCTGAGGAAAGGACTCATAGCGGTGAGTCGACTCTGTGTTAAGCAGGCTGTTGCTGGCCCTTTAAGTTCGGGCTGAGGAAAGGATTCGTAGCGGTGAGTCGACTCTGGCGGCTCAAATGGGGAGTTGGTTTAGCGGTTATGTTTTCGGTAGAAAATAAAGTTTCCTGGCTCTGGTTTTTGGATTATAAAGTCAACTTTGCCTCAGCGTTCTCACTCAAACTCCTACAGTTTACATATTTATGTTTATCGATTATGAAATTACGTCGATTAGCATAATGTGCGTTGATGCGTTGCAAAGGTAGCCACGTCTACTGAAAGCATGGATTTATCCGGAGCGCAAGCTGCAGCTACAAACAATCGCTCGCGTGTATCTGAAGTTGTGGGAGTGTTTCACACAGAAACACAACAGTGTGGTGCTCTGTCAGCTCTGCACAACACAACAGCACAACTGCTACACACGAGCACTTGAAGCTCAAACACCCCGTAGCGCTTTATCAACACAGCAGCAGGACAGCACCTGTTTACCTGTTTATCTTATTTTAGCAGATTATTTTAAGATTATTAACGCGTGTAACATGTTTCTTTCAGTAGTAGTTTAACGTTTTCTGTCTCTTATTTTATTCTCTCTGCTCGACTGTGACGCCTGCAGTAACTTATTACTAACACGTGGGTTAAGCTGCTGCTACGTCTACACTCTGCGCTGTGTGTCTCAACCAAACATGAAATGGCTGGAACTCTGGTTCAGCCACCTGATTGGTTTGGAGCGGCGCTATTCTCATTCTCATTGGCTGTTCGTGTTGTCTTTCAAAACACGGACAGAACTTAATTCTATCGACTTTGTCTTAAAGTTCTATCGAGAAAATGTTATTTCGCGATAATTATCGTTTTATCGCCCAGCCCTAACTAGAAGCAAATTAATATTAATAATCTAAAAAGGATCTTGCTGATTTGTAGTGGCTAGCACTGTCTCTTCACAGCAAGATGATCTGGGTTGGATTCCCGGTCTGGGTGGTTCTGTGTGGAGTGTGTATGTTCTCTCCGTGCTTGAGTGGGTTTCCTCCGGGTACTCTGGTTTCCTCCCACAGTCCAAACACATGCATGTTGAATGATGTATGCAGCAATGTACAGAGATGTCCTTAAAGAAAACCTGCTACAGAGCACTCTGGCCCTCAGGCTGAAGTGAAGATTCATCTTCCAACAGGACAACGACCTAAGCACACAGCCAAGATAACAAGGCGAGTGGCTTCAGGACAACTCTGTGAATGTTCTTGAGTGGCCCAGCCAGAACCCAGACTTGAATCTGGAAAAAGTGAAAGTGACTTGCTGTGTAGGCTTTCTGAATCAATGAAACTGACCAATTTATTTTGGTATTTATATACACCATCACTTATGAGGCTTGTACATGAATTAAATAGGAACAAACATATTATGATGCAATGCTTTTTAGAAGATGTCCGTGCATATCATGGTAAGCAATGAATCATGTCTCTGTGGAGCTGTAAGGTATATTAAAATAGAAATATAAAGAATTGGAATATAGGCATTGTAGGTAAACTGGCAGAGAGTTAAAACACAAATCACTTATCCAAACTAACTGCCTCTTATGGTAATTGCATGCAATACTAAACGTTTTTAGATGCCAAGAACCTCATCCACCTGGCCTATAACTCACTCACTCACATTTAGCAGGCCTGCCATTCTCCACAAGACAGGGTCATAAGCTAGTTAATTGAAATACTTTCACAATCAAAGTATCAACAGCTCATCTTTAATGGTTTCCATCACAATAGTATTAATGTACTTAAGTGTCATCATGCTAATTCTGACTCCTGGTCACCATAAGGTTGATATTCCTATAGAATAACCTTAGAATAGTCTTCTGTTTGGTTCCTCAACATTAGCAGTACTGTTTGGCGAGAAGCGTCAGGCCACTTATAGGCCATAAGGAACAGGCTTGTGCTACTCTGGATGATCAGACCTTTTATTAATGGCAAGTCCTAACCAAACAATTTATGCCCGTTTACTGATTTCATCAAGCAATGCTCCTGCACTGGCCACTGCCTATTCAGCTAACAGCTGATGCCAGCCCAAATTAACACAGGCAACAAAATGAACAGAGATGGTGGATTGAGCTCAGAACTAAACTAGGGGTTGTTTCTTCAGGAGAGTAACTCCTTCTGCTGCTCTAAACTGATCAATGTGTCGTGGTTCCAGTGTTGGATTCCAGGAACACATATTCAGGTAAACTGGACGTGTGCCTGCATAGTGATAATGACCGTTGGTCACGTGTTTTGCATGATATGATGATACGGGAACATTTACATTTATTAGCCTCACGTTTCCATGATGTACAGTACATGTTGGTAGGCCGGTAAACAAAGAACAGACTGTTAAAAAACAAAACCTGGCCAACATGTAGGGGAATAAGGATCACAATAACAGCACATTGTGTGACTAACCGGCATATAGACGCTAGTAAACTTGCATGCTTGAGGTGCTGTTTCTACAAAGCTGAAGTCAGCTTCTTTTTTGATAGTGTTCCTTGTTAAATGGCGCCTTGTATGTAGCTGATGCTCCATTTAAGGTGCCAGATAATTTAAAAAAGAAGTTGGTGATTAGTAAGACGTTGCTGTTGGAGATTTGTTGCCGTTTGTGTTTTTTTTTTAATTTAAACTTTTGTTAATTTGAACCACTTACCTATTTTGGACCACTTACCTGGGCGCTGTGAGGTTTAAAGCAGGCTCTAAGGTTCTTGCAATAGAGGGCTGGTGGGCGAGTAAGTCAACAGTATTCTGACTGTGTTGTATCTGCTGTATCGTGCGGTAATGTAAAGGTTCAGCTGGTGCGGTCAGCAGAGCATGCTCAGGGAACTCCAAGTCGCAGAAGCCCTTAGGCTGATTAGCATCAATGGGGTACACCTGTTAGGCCCCCTACTTAAGCTTCTGGTAAACCGCCGTGCTTTATTCCATCTTCACTGTGGGGTAACTCGTACAGTGTCTTTGTAAAAAACAAAATAATGAATCAGTAAAAAGTATTTACCACAAAAAACTCCTGCCAGATAAAGAAAAGACCTGAATATCTGCCAGTGAAATACTGAACTAAGACTCAAAAGAAACTACAATCTTAAGTGGGGGGAATGAACTGACCTGTACAGAGTTTAACTGAGTTCTGTAAATTCGCTACTCAGCTTCATTGTTACTGTAGGTTGAGACTGTTTTACGCCTCAGGTGTGGGGGTAGTTTTGTCTTCTTCTGAAGAGTTCATTCGTGCTGCTTTTAAGCATCGTTCTTTGTTATTTAGATGTTCTGACTTTATAGATGTTATTCTGCTTCTCACCTGAGCATCTTGGTGGCAGTCATGGTTCGATCCCCGAGTGGGACAAGCCAGTACATAATCACTGACCTCTTACACTCATATGTTTTGCGCATAAACCCGTCCTATGTTTTTCCTCTCTGCGCTGGGTTTCGGCTTTTGCTGTCCCGTAACAGGTACATGCATAAACGGGAAGTTGGATTCTGTAAAGGACAGTGTTTGTCTATTCCCTGTTGCTGAAGTATGAATCCTGGACTGTCTGCTCTCAGAAAAGACAGTAGATTGATTGGTATATCCAAAGTTTTAAAAGTATAGGCTTGAATTACAATTCTTGCTTATGAGAACGAGTCCAAATGTGGTTTTAGTTAGTTGTGTTTTGTTTTGGTTTTTTTTAACAGTGGGAGCTCCATGTTTGGTAACTTACAGGAGGTACTTCACTCTCATGTGATACTAATAAAATTGTTTTCATTTATTACTGAAAAAAAAAATCCACCAGTGATGTTCTGAGTCTGTTTTCCTTTCAAAGGTCTTGAACAACGGCTTCAGATACATGGTTTCTTGGCCACCATCAAGTACCAGCAGATTTTGATATTATATCAATAATTTACTTACTAGGTCAGTAAGTTTAAACCATGGACCTTCTAGATCTTCTACAACTTCTGGAACTTCTCTGTTGGTGCTGCCATTCTTAGGACAGTAAAAAACAGTTAATGTGTTTGTTAATGGAGGGAGAAAAATGCTCGCACACCATCGGTTGCCGGAACTGAAAGAACTTCTATTTATCAGTTTACAACTTGACAAAATAAGTCACCCACAGAAATGTCACCATAGTGACATTAACGGCTAACACCCCCACTTGCTCTCAGAATGTGCATGTTATTTCATAATGTTACACTTTCATTATTCTCACACCAAACATAAAACTGTTGGCTGGATACTTTTGGTTGGTGGACGATTCTCAGTAATGCATTTCACTTGAATTTCATTATAAAATCACATGGTTAGACTTAATTATATTTAATTAAACCTGCCATTACCATCAACAAATGTCATTATCATCTCAATAGATTATTTGTTGGTAATGACTTGTTGCGGTAATGAGTTATCACTTTTTTAGGAAAAAAACTAGCTAGGCCAGATTTGCTAAAGCTAATTAACAGCTAGTACACACTGCACTTTAAATACACATAAATAAATAAATTAATAATGTGTAAATGTAATGATTTGTTGTAAAGTACTGCCGTGCTGATGTAAACAGTAATGACTCTGAATAAATGTACTCTATGATCAGGAGCAATAAACGATTCAGTTACTCCCATTTACACACATTAACATGTCACTCCTCACTCATGGCTGAGAGGTGCTCCTTTGTGAGTCTTTGTTTCCATGGTTACAACATAAACAAGTGCTACCTTCAAATAGTCCCCTGCAGAAGTCATACACGGTTGCGGTAATGACGATAATGTTGGGAACGATAATATATTGCTTAAAAATATGCATGGGTTGTATAAATATGAAACTAAACAGTACATTTAGTTTCTTTTTAAGTTTTTATGAAACTCATATTGTGATCTTTTCCATGAATTGATCACTTTTTAGCATTTTATTGAGGCACGTAAGTTTTAAAGTCTGGGTTGGGGACAAGGCCAAAGGAGCCAAATATTGATGTTTAAATCATTATAAACAATGGAAATCATAATTATTTTGGTGTTTTTTTTTTTTTTGCTGATGCAATGAATGATCGTTTTAACACCCAAAATGTTTGTTTTGTGATGAAGTAATTTTAACACAAATTTATAACCTAGGGAAATAAAAGTTCCCCTAATTAAGGAATCACCCGTATATATTATTTTTTTTGTGTTATAAAATGGTGATAAAGAGTCTAAGAACAGTTAAAATGTGTTTTAAAAAGAGCTAAACAGTAATCTTGGTTAAAAAGCGGCGCTGTCTCTTTAAGAGGTGCGCGTGCCTCTCAAGTTCGCGGGCTTTCTCGCTCAGTCTGCAGTGAGAGCTGAAGGGAGAGGTATGTAGAGTAAAGCTGCGCAGAAAAAGCTGAATTAAGCAGTAAATATCGTGGTAAATGTTCATAAAAAAGCTTCCAGTTTGATTGTTAAAAGTGTGCTGTATAGATTAGAGCTTGTTTTATTCCGTCCTGTCGTTGTAAAAGTGGTTTTCTGTCGAGTGAGAGAGAGACCGTGTTTGTAGCTAACTCGCTAGCTGTAGGAGTAGATCCAGCTCTGTGTATTAACTGAGGTACTGAGTGTGTTCTCTTACTGTCTCAGGCTGTTCAGACTGCCTTCTCACTGACGATGATAAACTGTTTTGTCTTCTACAACACAGGTATGCTGTTTTATTTTGTATTATCTTTTTCTGTACAGCAGGGGGTAGTGATAAAACATCAAAATGTGGCCTCTTAAAGTGCTGTGTGTTTCTAGAAAATGTAGGATGCCTTTGCAAATTAATTGCTCTGCAGTTTTGAATAATATTCTATAATATATAAGTATTTTTCCAGCTTAGTTTATAAAAAGGTTTACTATTTACATTTTATATGGTGTTCTGTTCATGTTTTTAATTCAAAAGGCATTTTAATATTATTATTATTGACGAATGTAAAGCAGTGTTTCCTTGTGAAGCATCTATCATCTAGTATTGTTGTTTATTCTGTTCAAGTAAATCATTCTTAAGAGTTTCATGACAGTTTGTAAAGAAAATGTATTACCTCTGTTTGCAAAAAGAGCAGACGGGAGAGGACTTTCAGATTGCCATCTCACTGACAATGGAAAACTGTTTTGTCTTTTATGAAACAGAAATAAATAATTGAGGTGAAAGTCCTGACTCCTGGCCAGTTCACACTCGTATGCAAAAGGCAGACAGTGTGTTTAGATATAGGGAGGTGGTTTTAATGTTATTGCTGATTAGTGTATAAACCAAGGATGGATCGTTAGATCCTTAGAGTCTGTGTATGAAGGAGAGCTCATAAAACTGGTGGGGAGGGGGGGATGCCCATGATAGGCCGGCTGAGAGGCAGTATTCTACCTGTAGCTGCTTCCAGCCCTGATTGGAGCAGCTAATTAAGGTTAGAACTAAACTGGAGATTGTTTCTCCAGAAATAAAACTAGTGATCTGATCGGATCTGAGTTCTTCTTGTACTGGATTTCAGGAACACAGATCACAGAGCCTCCTGCTTTGCGTGGTTTGGTCCGAAATGAAACATTTAGGATCCTCATGTTTTTCTAATTTCATAATAATAGTAATAATGATGGTGAATATATTTATATGGTCATAATTTCGCATATGGACAGTAAGATAGGTGTTCTTAATAGTATAAACGAAGAAGAGGTAGGCACAGAGTTCTGCATGCTAAGCTAAAGCTAAACCCACAATGGCCAGCGCTACCAAGCATCTTCCTTGCCAATGTGCAGTGAACAAACTGGACAAATTAAAGAGCTGAACAGTCAGTCAGTCCCTGACCACAAGCCACGCAAAACATTGCCACATTCACATCTTGACTTGGCACTTGGCATCCACATCTCTGATGATCTCTTTTGGTCCATAAACTCCTCCATAACGGTCAAAAAGGCACAACAACGTCTTTACTTTCTACAGAGCCTCAAGAGAGCTCCCCTAGGTCCTAGGATACAGAAGGACTTCTGCCGATGTGACATTGGGAGAATACTTACAAACAGCTTCTTAGTGTGGTACGACAACTGCCCTGCAATAGTGGGTGGTCAAAACTGCTCACTCAGCTACCCATTTCCAGAACATTTACAGGGCGAGGCTGCCACTCTCCTGAAATCCACATTGTTGCTTTAAATCCACATTGCGGCTGCTTCTTTTACTTATACATATTCATACTGCACTATTTATTCCAGGACCCTCAGGACTGTACATGTTCTACATATGTTATTCATATACTTTACATATTGCACTTTTTCCTCTGTATATAGACTGATTCATATTTGCACAGTTTATTACTTGCACTACCCCTGTCTTTACAATCAGTGTATGTCCATTCTTGTAACCAATTGCACAATTGTAATTCTGACCACTCTTTTACCTCGCCCACTTTACTGAATCTTCTGGTCATTTCATTGGCTTTGTATCTGTACTATGCACAATGACAAAGTTGAATCTAATCTTATCTGAATTAACCTGATTGCATTTTCTTTGTAGTGAAGTCGTATTAGATCGTTCCCATGTATCTTCCAGAGGCTTCGTCTGCATGATGACCAATTTAGGCATTTGATTGGCTGAATGAGAGAGGGGGCAGACTTGGAGGAGGTGAGGGCTGAACAATGCGACCCCACTTAGACTTCCTTTATTTTATGTAGAAAATGTAACATATTTGTTGAAGGTGGTCTGCTGGGGTCGAAGTTCTTCCTGTTGTGAGGGTGTCCCTGGCGATACTTATACCCGGACTTTGTGTAGAACTGCTTTGTGACCACATCTGTTATAAAAGGCGCATATAAATAAACCTTGACTTGATGTAAGAGGACCGTAAACAGCCCAGGTTAATGCTCAGATGAACCTGAAGGGGAATGGATTTTAAAATTTCTGTAGAACTCAGGGGATTTGATGTGAAGTAAATTTATTGTAAAGAAATTTGCGAACATGCCAGTTTTTTATAGTGGTACTGATGTGAACCAGGGGTCAGAGTGTACACGACACCAACATTGCAATTTTATTAGCTATTTAAACCCACCAGTGAACCCACACAATACTTTTCTATGTTGATGAAGATAACATACAATTAAATCTGACGCACATGAATATTTTACTACGTTTGTTTAAGATCCACTTCACTGTAAGTTTGTAAGACTCAGAAACAACATCCCAATCCATCATCTGTCCAGAAGTGTACACTGCCACCTTCAGTCCAACCTGCAAAACAATACATCTCTCCATCTACAATATTTTATTATTGAACAAATCTTTATCTTAAATTTGAGGTGTTTGTCCAGACGTTCTCTGAAGTGTCTGTTGTTGCTTTCAAATTCTATCAGAATAGTAGAAGCAACACAACAACAAATGTACAGGTTTAAAGAACCTACATCACAGAGTAAACACAGTAAAGAACAGTAAAATATAATATAACAATAAGATATAGAGATGGACCGATCAGTGTTTTTGAGGCTGATCGGCTGATAGCCGATATTGATCAAGGGCGGGGCTATATGCCGCGGCAGGGCTACGTGTAGTTATTAGCGCACGCAAATCATGAAACATGGTCGAAACTGGTTTATTACCTTTTTTTTTTTTTATTGGTGCATTTCTATAAACCAACAAAAGAAATAATTAACATAACGTTGCTGTCCAAAGGAGAGAACACAGATAAAAAATATATATATATCATACATATATACACATCATACATACCATATATAATTATTTATATATTATATATAAACATATATATATATATATATATATTATATATATATATATATATATATATATATATATATATATATATAACAACAACCAGAAAGAACAAAAAGCTATGCACTTCGAAAATGCCAGCCCCACAGGGCAGGCCAAATATCTCCTCCAGCAACATTATTTCTTTCCCCTTTTACCCCTTTTTTTTCCCCCATCCCTGCCCCACCTCCCCTCTACTCCCTTCCCTCCCATCAACCTATTAACAATCACAAAAAATAGATAAATAAATAAAGGAATAAAAAAGAAGAGAGACATAAAAAGAAAGAAAATAAAAAAAAATAAAAATAAAAGAAAAATAATAATCCCCTCAATGAATTTAAAAAAATAAAGAAAGGATTCCACTTAGAATAAAATGTTGCAGTATTGCCTTTCAAGGTAGATCTTATCTTTTCCATAGTAAGAAAATGCATCACATCTCGGAGCCACATTGAAATGGAAGGGGGTTTTGAAGACTTCCATAGTAGTAATATGCAACGTCTTGCCAATAAAGACGTAAATGCTATTATTTCCGACTGAACCTTATCGAGCACAGGTAAATCAGTAAAAAAAAACAAATATTGCAACAAAAGGGTTCTTATTGATGTTAATGCCCAGAACTTTTGTCATATTCTGACCAAAATGTATGTAAAGAGGGACAAAAAAAGAACATGTGACTTAAGTTACATGGAGTAGCATCACATTGATCACTGACAGCATTCGGATAAAATTTAGATAATTGAGACTTGGAGAGATGAACTCTGTGTAGTACTTTAAACTGAATCAGCTGGAGTCTTGCACAAAATGAGCTTGAGCGTACTTTGTTCATTGCTTTGTCCCACCATTGCTCCGTGAAAGTAGTACCTAGTTCATGTTCCCACACGTTTCTGATTTTAGTAAGAGAGTGTTCACCTAAAGCCATAATATACAAATTATTCTTAGATATAGTAGATTTTTGAAAGGGATCCCAAGCCAAAAAAACCTCCCATGATTGTGTGGTGGGAAGACATGTATAATTTGGAAAAAGGGAAGAGATACAGTGTCTGAGTTGAAAATATCTAAACAAATGAGATGAGGGCAACTTAAAATCTGCAGCTAGTTGAGCAAAACTGTAAAAAGTGCTATCCTTATAAAGATCACGGAAAGATCTAATACCTCTCTCATGCCATATATTGAAAGCCATATCAGTCAAAGCAGGGGGAAATAAATGATTTCCTAAAATGGGCATTGATAAAGAGGGAGATGTGAACTTAAAGTGACATCTAAATTGTGACCAAATTCGAAGGGTAGATCGAACTAATGGACTACACGTAGAACTCGTCAAATTGAGTGGCCAGGAAGACGTGAGGAGCGCAAGTGGAGAGAATGGAGAACAAGAGCGAGTTTCTAGTCGACACCACAGCAAGTCTGGAGAACGAAACCAACAAAGGACCTTTTGAATGTGTGCTGACCAGTAATAAAACAAGAAGTTAGGAAGGGCCAGCCCCCCATCAAATTTAAATCTTTGTAATAGTGATTTTCTCACTCTAGGAACCTTTCCATCCCATATAAAGGAGATAATAAGCTGATCCAAACCCTTAAAAAACCTTTTCGGCAGGAATAGAGGAATTGTTTTAAACAAAAAAAGAAATTTGGGCATAACATTCATTTTTATAGCATTTATCCTGGCAATCAATGACAGAGGAAGGGATTTCCATCTCTGTAAATCCTGTTTAAATTTATTAATTATAAAAGAAAAATTAGAGTGAAAGAGAGATGGTAAAGTCCGAGATATATGAATCCCTAAATATTTGAACCCAGTTGAAGCAAACCGAAAGAGAATAGCAGACTGATTAAGTGACAATGCGAGTTAATTTACTGGAAAGCATTCGCTTTTCTGTACGTTAACTTTATAACCTGAAAACGAACCAAATCTCTCTAAAAGTGATAAAATTGAAGGAAGGGAGCTCGCTGGATCAGTCATGTACAATAGCAAGTCATCAGCGTACAATGATACTTTTATTTCAATACCTGAGCGAGAAATCCCCTGAAAAGACGAAAGAGATTTCAAGGCAATCAACAGCGGTTCTATAGCAACTGCGAACAATAAAGGAGACAAAGGACATCCTTGTCTAGTTCCCCGTGTCAACGAAAAATAATCAGATCGGATATAATTAGTGTGGACACTAGCTCAGGGAGAGGAATATAACAACTTTATCCAAGAAATAAATTTGTTCCCAAATCCAAATTTGTACAAGGTTGAGAAGAGGTATTTCCATTCGACACGGTCAAATGCCTTCTCTGCATCCAGTGAAACTACAACTTCAGGAGCAGAGGAGGAATGTTTAGTAAAAATTACATTTAAAAGAGTACGAACATTAAAAAAAAGATGACGTCCTTTAATGAAACCATTTTGATCCTGAGAAATTATATCCGGAAGAACCCTTTCCAATCGCAGCGCCAATATCTTTGCCAGGATTTTCAAATCTGCATTCAGGAGAGATATGGGTCTATAAGAGGCGCAGGAAGTGGGGTCTTTATCCTTCTTCAGAAGAAGTGAAATAGACGCTTCAGAGAAAGTAGGGGGTAGAGTCCCAGATAACAGAGATTCATTATATACTGCTAGAAGAAGCGGGGCCAATTTATCTTGGAATTTTTAAAAAAACTCAACTGGGAAACCATCCGGACCGGGTGCCTTGTTGGTTTGCATGGCTTTAATTGAAGCAGCAACTTCATCTAAGCTTAATGGTGCTTCAAGATCCTTTGTGGTAGTAGGATTTACAGAGGGAAATACTAATTCTTCAAAAAATAAAGACATCTCAGTGTCATCTAATTTCGATTCAGATTGATAGAGTCTCGAATAAAAAGATTTAAAGGTATTGTTAATAGACAATGGATCACAACATAAAACTCCAGCTTGATCCTTGATTTGGGAAATTAAACGTGATGCAGTCTGTCTTTTTAACTGATGGGCCAGAAGTCTAGATGGTTTATCACCATGCTCATAGTGGTTACTACGCGTACGCAACAATTGTTGTTCAGCAACAGCTGTGGTAATAAGATTAACTTCGGCCTGTAGCTCCAATCGGCGTTTCAGCAATGCAGGCATTGGGTTAAGGAAAACTGTATAGGAAATAATTTGCCCACGTAAATAAGCTTTAAGAGATTCCCAAAGAAGAGAAAACGAAGTTGTGTCATTCTTATTTGTGGCAATAAAATCATCAATGGAGGATACAATGAAAGCATTAAATCTGATAATAGTAGGGGGTTGAGTTTCCAGAGAGCTGAAAAGGGAGGGCGATTTGAAAACCGAATATTTACAAATAAAGGAGCATGATCTGAGATGATTATTGGACAGTAATTGGAGGAAATGACTTGAGGAATAAGGGAGCTGTCTATAAAAAAATAATCAATGCGGGAATATGTTTGATGTGGGTGGGAATAAAAGGAAAATTCTTTTGTGTGCGGATTCCGAAATCTCCAAGGGTCAATGATGGAGTTTTTAGCTAAAAATTCAGAAATGAATTGGGACATCAGAGAACGTGGTAGTGTGCGGGTGTCTGAACGATCTAAAACCGGCTTAATTGTACAATTCAAACCCCCCCCATAATCAAAAGATGAGTGTTTAAAGAGGGGATAGCACCAAACAGCTTATGTATAAATCTCGGATCATCAAAGTTAGGAGCGTAGACATTCATCAACAATACTGGAGTATTAAACAGGGTTCCACGAATAATCAAATATCTACCGTTTACGTCTGCAATAACCTTGTCTGGGACAAACTGGATGCCTCTTTTAATTAAAATAGCTACCCCCCTGGTTTTAGAATTGAAAGTAGAATGAAAAATATCAGTAATTCCGGAAAATTTTAACCTATAGTGCTCTCTGTTCTTAAGATGTGTTTCCTGCAAAAATACTACATCTGCATTCAGACGCTTCAAGTGGGTAAAAACTCTGGAACGCTGACTGGACTGTTCAAACCTTTAACATTCCAACTCAAAAATTTCACAACGGCTCCATTATCAACCTTAGGTAAATTGGAATCAGTCATTTGGATTGTTTAAACATTTAGGGAGTAAAATGAAATACCATACTGGCCAAAAGGGGGGAGAAGAAAAAAAAAGTACCCACCCCACTACCCCATCCCTCTCCCACTCCCACCACCTGAAAGATACAACGGCAATGTCCTCTTCCCACCCAAATTGAGGACCGCTGCACTGGCTCCAACATGAACCAAACCCACATAGACAGTACCCCCGGTAACAAAGCATGAACAGAACATAGAGCCCACGGAGCGGAGGACTCCTAAGACCAAAGGATGTATGCAGTGTGCCCACAAAGGTAAACCTACACACCCATAAACATATTAGCTTATAACAATCTTAACGGAGCATAACAGTATTAAACAATGGATGGCAAATAACAAAACTATACACATACATATAAACACATACGTACACACAAACACACTCATACATATACACACACTCATATACAAATATACACATATGTAAACATATATAAACATACCGACATGCATACATATATACACACATGTTACCCCCCCTTTCCCCCCTTCTTCTTTTAAACAAATAAACATAATTAAATGATATATACACACAAAAGAAAAAAAGAGAGAGAGAGAAAAGAAAAAAAAAAGTTCCTTCCTTTGAATGAAAAAGTTCACCAACTATAAAACCTGGAGGGAGAAAGAAAGAAAAGAAAAAAAAATCCATTCGTTCCTTTGAACGGAGTACAGCTCAGCAACTATAAAAACACGAAAAAAAAAATTAAAAAAACAAAAAAGAAAACAACCCTTCGTTCCTTTGAGTGAATTACAACTTCCCAACTCTAAAACACGAAAAGGGAACAGTTGGTCTCCAAACCGAGCAATCAGTTACTTAGTCAGAGTAGTGACGAACCGACTAGCCTCCTCTGGAGAAGTGAAGTCATGATGTTTACCATCGTGAGTTATTCTAAGCCGTGCCGGGTACAGAGTGCCATATCGAATCCCCTCCATGGCACACAGCTGTGCACGAACCCCATTGAAAGCAGCCCGAGCTTTAGCAACCTTCAACCTTGGCGGTGAAGTCAGGAAAGACCGAAAGTTTCATGTTTGAAACAGTAATCCGCTGTTGACGTCTGGCTTTCCTGAGAATGTCCACACAGTTTTCATAGTAGTGCAACCTCGCTATGACAGGCCGTGGAGGCTCACCAGGCTTCGGTTTAGGCGCAAAGGGGTTTTTTCCAACGCGAATGCTTCTTTCAGAAGCTCAGAGACACTGGAAGTGTTGAGAATGAACGAATCTCCTTCTGGAATTCCTACAATGCGAATATTATGGCGACGGGATCTAGATTCCAAATCGTCACACTTAGCATCCAGCCTGCTAATTTCTTTAGACAGAGACTCAACTTTAGCCTGCAGCGCTAGTACATCATCTGTACATGTAGAGAGAGTGTGCTCAATGTCCGAAACAGTGGATTTCAGACCAGCAAAGTCAGACCTCAACGCTGCAAAATCACGAATCAGCTCCGACTTCATATCTAGCAGTTCTGTCTTAATATTGGAGTAATGTTCATCCATTACCGTGCGTATCTCGGAAACCACTGCTCGGACAATTTCGGATCTCAGCGCTGATATATCTAGCAACACCGCCGGAGCAGAGCTCACTTCTGCTGGGCAAACGGCGTCGCTTGCGGACGCGGATGTAGCCTGCGCAACAGGCCTGAGAAGAGACTGTGATGGCCCCGCCGTTTTATTCAGCTTGGGAGGCATGGTAACAAACAACACTTGGCCAAGTGATAGTGCTACTAGTCACGACAATCAGGAAACCAACACAAAACCAAAAAAAACACTGAAGGAGCATTGAATCTTTTAGTTTGAAAACTCCGCTCCGTGGAGAGCTCTAAATCAGCGTCTACTCCATGCCAGGTCACACCGGAAGTCCGGTTTATTACCATTTTTAACGAGCTCATGTGAAACAGTATAATATTTTAAACTAAATTAACAGTAAATAAACAAAGTAAATCAAACAAATATCCCCAATACTGTAATCATTACATTTAGACCCTCAATTTAAAACGAAAAAAAGCTAATTAAATACATGTAGTCAAAACTGTAGTCATTAAACGCAGACTCTGGGTTATTTTGAACGACAATCTGTAATCATTAAATGTAGACCTTGAATTGCTGCTGCTGTACTGTTCATACCGGTCAGATCTGGTCTGTAGGTGTTCTGGGTTATTTGTTTTGTGCCAGCTACTCGTGCTAGCTCTGCTGTTTGCTGATACTCACTGTATTCACTCGCATGGTGTACTCTTAAGGGCCGTATCAGATTAGTAGTGTTAAATGTCTTTGGTTCCCCCACGAGACATTTTGATTTTACATATTTTACCAAACGTCCTGAATGAGTCTGATTCACATACGGTAAAATACGGCCAGACAGACGACATTCTTTTCCATCAGCATATGCTTTTCTTGCTGCTTTAGTCAGTCTGTGGAAAATGAAAGGGTATGTATTTTCACCTAGCGGTTCAGATAGGAATTGCAGGGACCTGCCTAGAGGGAGGGCTCCACTTCCTGAATGAAACGCTAGCTGGAAATACAGAAATTAGGCTCATTTGTTTAATGCCATTGATCGACTCTCGGGATTGGCTAAATTGGAAAAATATCGGTAGATCACCGATCGCATATTTTGATTAAAAATCGTCCGATACCGATACATAGCCGATCGATCCTTCCATCTCTAATAAGATACATGATACATCAAACCAGCTACAGTCCTTTACTGGAAACCCATAATGCACTGCTTTAGCTTATAATGAGTAAAAAAGGGTTTTAATAAGAATTTGTTTTTAGGATTCTACACACAAATAAAAGAAAAGATTAAACTAATGATAAACAGCATCAGAGTCCATCACCACCTCTTTCATCTTTAGACATGTTGTTTACTGATCTTGGTGTCTGAAATAACAAGTAGAATTAAGGAAACTGACTATAAAACCATAAACACTTCAGATATTATACTTTTTTCCACTGTGAGTCTGATAGTGTTTCTCTTTCTAATGAGATGTACGAAAATCAGTATCAGTAATGTATACATATTTATGTTAATACACTGATGAAGGTGATGTAGATGAAGAAAAGTCTAAATCTAATATCAGCATCATCCAGTAGAACAGCCTGCATCCTCTTCTAGAACTCTAAAAAGAAGAAAACAACATCAATCAGTGTTTGTTTCATCATCAGTATTTAACTACTGAAACATATAAACTCTCTGACTTGCCCTTAACGCTGCAGATGAAGTTGAGAGTCTGAGTCTCTGGCAGACTGACCCACTTCTTACTTCCAGACTGCACCGCTCCTGTTCTTTCTCCTCCACTGCAGTCTTCCACTCCTGTCCCGTTCCCCGGAGCCCAGTTCTGGTAGCAGATAGTCGATCCATTCAGCCAGAACCAGAAGCTCTGAGCGCAAGTGTGACGCAGACCCACCCACACATTATCAGTGGAGGCAGTTTTAGTAACAAACTCCACCCAGTGCTGAATCTCCTCAGAGTGAATATAAACCAGATCCACATGATTGTCTCTGCAGTATCTCAGAGCTTCTCTCCACGTCTTGTTCTGATTAATCAGGATCAGCGGAATCTCTGCAGACGAGTCAGAACAAAGATTCACCAACAGTTAATTAGTTTTGTTTGTATATGTTATACAGGTAGTTCTATTTTATTGAAGTGTTTCTGTGTTTAATTAAGTCTGTCTATATATTTAGATCTATATTACATCACAGATTTACTGCATATCAGCATCTTATGTTTCTCACCTTTAAAGCAGATAAATGGATGCAGGAGACTGCAGGCTGCATCATTCCATCTGTATTCTCTGTCACTTCGTAATTCCACACAGTTGTCACTGGTATCATTGTTTGGCTCTCCAGTGTCCCAGTTTCTGTATGAGGACTTACTCCCATCTGACCAGATACAGTTCTAGGAACACATAAATGCCTAATCAGTAAATGATTAGTGATGATAAGTTCACTGCAAACGATTATATTCAACAATCAACCCAGCACAACCCTGCAGAACAGTGTTCCTGTTGTATGTGTCTGGGTCTGGTTACAAAGAATACACTGTACTTATCTATGTCTATGTATTTTAATGTGACTCCTGCTCTGAGGCTCAGGATAACATACCTGGTTGACCCCCACTGTCGTCTGCCCTGCACCTGTGTTTTGGTAACACTAGACATGTTTAAGAGAAAGAGACTAAATTAGAAGAAAAGACTATAAAATAAGAATAAAAGTCTGGACTTTTTCCAGAAAAGATCTGTACACCAAAAGATCTGGACATCATCGTCACTAATACAGTGTACATATAATTTCTTATAAGAAGAAGCTACTGAGGTATAAAATAAATATAAAATATGTAAATATACTATATATTAACATTAACTGATAATAAAAAAATATATATAAATTAATTAATAAAGGAAAATCTATTTTTATAGGTCCAGTTTTTTTTAGAGTCTACATCCTAAATAGGTTCATAATTTGTTTCTGCTTACAGAGTTTGCAATATTATCTTTCTGTCTCAGTCCGATACAGAACTGGCCTACTGCCATGTTGAGAATGGCTTTAATAGCATCCATGTCCTGTTGGTTCTCAATGGTGGCCAGATCAGTGAATTTCTCTCTGCAGTATTTCTGAGCGTTGGTCCAGTTTTTATTTTCATTCACCACATGAAACTGACGAGTCAGACAGGAGGAGAGAGTCCACAGAGCTGTAGAGATGAAAAGCTCTCGTCAGCATGACAGTCCAGTAATGAAGCAGCAGAGAGTTTTACAGATGATCATGAAGCTACACTGACCTGAGAACAGCAGCACCACACACACAGCTGAACTCATGACTGTGGAGTACAAGAAAGATACCATTCACACAGTGGTAGTGGTAGTACACTGGTTGGGTGTTCAAATCCTAGTACTTGCACTTTGTCTCAAAAGCACAAACACCGTAGGAGTTGCCCATTCACTGCAAATAAGCAGAACACACTAAATAAAAAGGGGGTAAATCAATCAATCAACCTTTATTTCCACTCTGAAGTACATTGAGGGAGACCCTAATTTTCAATGAAGCCGAGCATTACAATTTTACAAAGGGATTAATATATATATATATATATATATATATGTGAATTTTAATACAGGAACATTAGAAAAGTAAAACAAATTATGTAAACAGAGTGACAAGAAGACCATGATGAATCATAAAAGAAGATGACAACAAAATAAGAGAATAAAATAAAGAATGACACAGAAATGAAAAAAAAGCTAAACAGGACATGTATAAATTAAGTAAATAGAACCATTAGTAAGAAGTAAGATTTTAATAAAAAGGTTAATACAAACAAGACAAACTGAAAAAACACAGGGGTAATAACTCTAAAATAGTAAGAGAAATAATGTCAATGCAAAATAAAAGAATAGTAAAATAAGAAAAAAAAAATAAATTAATAAAAAAAATAACAAAAATAAATAATGAAATAGTAAATAAAATAATAAAAAATCAAGAAACAGAAATTAAAATTATAGTTAAAAAAGGTGAAAAATGTAAGAACTATAAATCTAAAGATATGATAAGAGAACTGTGTGGGAAGTCATGGAAAAAGAGTTACTGTAACTCAACAGGGTCAAATTATTGCCCTGTATCAAGCAAACAGAAGAACTAAGGAGAAGCTGAAACTGGGTTCAGAAGTGTCCAGCACATCATTAACACCAGGAAGGAGAATGAAGATCCTCAGTTTCACAGAAGCAGCTCTTAGGGTTGGGACTAAACAGCTGAAGACCACCTTTTGGTGAGACTACTCAGAAAAAGGCTTCAGTTTGCTGGGGAGCATAAAGACTAGACGATGGAACAAGACTGGACCTATTCCAGAGTGATGGGAGCGTTAGAGTAAGAAGGGAAACACATGAAGTGATGCTCCAATCATGCGTAGTGGCCACTGTACAAGCATGTTATGATCCCTGGGGCTTTACTTGGTCAGGCCAATACTCAGCAATAAAATGAAGCTGACCACCTGAATGACCAGGTTATCCCATCAGGGGACATTAGTCTCACTGAAAGTCTTTGGGATGTGCTGGAAAGGACTTTACAGAGTGGTTTAGCGTTAAAGCCAGGAATGATGGAGCCGAGTCTGGTCAAGACACATAGAGTCAGAGTCAACTCCAAGACCTTTAGTAGTCAAGTCCAAAGCAAGAGGAGCCAAGACGAGGCAGAGGCAGCTTGTTTATGGTCAGTAGTACAACATTATTGGTTTGACTCTACCATCGTCAGAAGATCTCGGCCAAAGACTAATGTAGCTGTGGATGAAAATGAATGTGGTTTTGCATAAGACTGTTAAAACTGGGACATGTAATCATTGTAATCAAGGTGGTCCAAGCAAAGTTCAAGCAGCTTCTGTTTTCTTGGCCAGGCCCTGTATATAAACATAACTCTGTCACGCAGACAGCAGAGTATTTGAATGAGCGGAGATCAAATTCACTGGAAAATAAACAAAGCATAGGTGAAACAGGAACCTGATAAAAAATCAGATAGTAACTACTGATAGAAACTGGAATAAACAACAAGAAGAAAGAAGCACATAACCCAAAGGGGGAGTGGTCAACCTCCAGATCCTGAGAGGAGAATGAGACGTTACAGAAGTGGTGATGAGCTGAGATGTGTAACAGATGATGGTAATTAATAACCAGGTGAAGCTGAGCTCTGATTGGTATGACACCAGGTTTACACAGCATTATTTCACAAACTCTCATTCAAACCATTCAAATCAAATAAACATGTTTGTTCAGATACTAATTTCAGCAGAATTAAAACATTTACAGTAAAACTCTCTGCAACAATAAGATAAACTCGTACAGCACATATAGAGTACCCCATAAGTAGCAACCAACACATGGTAACATAAAGGACTGTACATGTAGGACAGTTAATCTGATGCACATACAGAGAAATTCAACTAATTATATATATATATATATATATATATATATATATATATATATATATATATATATATATTATACCTTTATATAAATATCTGCTTTTAATATCACTGTGAGTGATATTGAAAGAACCACTGCTTATGGAACCAGCCCTGTGATCAACAGAACTGACAGTCAAAGTGAAGAGGTAGACCACATCAGAGTATATGTTTTACTCTTGAGGATACTGCGGTACAGACAGGATCTGAGAAGGTCTGACAAAGGTCGAAATTCAACCAGCGGAGACACCCTATTTAAATCCAGCTGACTACATGTCCAACTGGCCCTGACCTGTACGGCCAGGTCGTTATCTCCTGGGCTTGGGACTTTTTTAGAAGGGTCCTGCCACAAATCGCAGGATTTGCTGGGCCATAAACTTTGATGACCATCTACAGCCTCAGTGTAGTATGCAGGCATGGCATGTAAAAATATTCACAACACAGGACTTTTAACCCCACCCGCCCCTTCCCGGTACTATGGATAAGGGGGCCCACCATTGTGGGCAAGTGTGCTTACTGCCCCCTATTGTGTGTGTATATGTGGGTGTTCAATCACACGGATGGGGTTAAATGTGGAGGTCAGATTACTCTGTGTGCTAACACTAGTGGCACATAGTTCTAAACTCTCATTTCATAGTTAGTATGAAAATAATTAATGTTTTGGTTTGTTTTCTGAAACTGGACTAAACCTAGTCTGGACTAAACTTTCATTCCAAGAATATCCAGAATATTGCAATGCTGTTTAGTCTAGGATGAGACCTAATCCCTGTTCCCTGATACTGAAGTACAGCTCTATTTTTTCTCTTGTGGTCCTCTTTAGAAGAATATAACACAGAATAAAAGAGAATATTTATTAATATTGTCTAAACTGTAAATTAAGAACCCATTCCTTCATTCTGACAGTAAGTTAAAGCTCAGTATCAGTGATTAGAGATCTTAAAGGTGTTTCTTACCTGCTACTGCTGCTGAAGCTGCTCTGTTAGAGTCTGTTTTTGTGTTCCTGCTGTTTACTGAACGTAACCAAAGTCAGAACAGCTCTTTTATTGTTTGAAAGCTTCTCCAGCTATTTTAATAATAATTTACATGACTCACGGAACTAACACGAATTAATGAACGCACACGCAGTGGACTCATATTTACCATGAGAAGTGCTGGGATGGGGCTGGGTGGCTTATTTGACACCAGTGTAGGTAGGGGGTAGGGGCTTTGCAGGCTGATGACTCTAAAAAGAGTGTTTGGCATCACTGGGGCTTCAAAGATAAAGGCCAATAGTGCCAGCTGAAAGAGCCTCCGGGAGAGGTCATCCATGGCTTACACTGCTGGCAGGAGACTAATTAACACCAGCTGGGTTACATTGGAAGTCTGTTAGGTGAAAATAACACTAATAGTACTAATAATAGTTATTGGGAATTGTTTTAATGCCGTTTAAACACTTTAAGATCTTCTCATGCTACTACTGAGCGTGAAGTAATCACCCAAACTCTGTCATTAGTCCATAATTGGCAGCACTTTATTCCTGTAGGTTCTAGATAGTGTCAGATGACGTGGAGTTAAGACGTTGATTTAAGTGACTGATACATTAATACAGTAGATGTGTTTCGTATACTGAAAGAGGATTTAGATTTTGGTTTTCACTGGAGACTAAAATGGTGACTGGTGATTAATTTATGGTGATTAATTTGCATAACAATGTCACACCAAAGTGTTTATTGAGCATCATTACTACAAATAAAGTAGGTATTAGTAATTCTCACATAATAGACCTACAAATATAATAATAACAGAATTGTACTGATTGTATTATAGGTGAGTAAAAAGTGTCCAATTTGGGCTTTAATGAACAACCATAATAATACAAATAATAATTATAATAATAATGTAACATCAACATAATGAGGAACACAGGGAAACCAGTGGCAGGAGGTGCTGCTGGATCAGTCCCTGCCACCAGAGGGAGCACCTGTATTTACATTTTTGTCAATTTTAAGTTTTCTCCATCATTTGAACACGACAGTGGGCATTTACATTGTGTAAGAATTCAAAGATGAACAGACCAATAGAAATGCTCCAAAATAGCTTGAAATAATTCTGGTTCCATTGACTTCCATTGAAAGTAAAGTATGTTTTTGGTCTCTCCTGTTAATTTTCATTGGATATATATATCCAATGAACTATATATATATATATATATATATATATATATATATATATATATATATATATATATATATATATATTTTCTCTAAGAATTTTGATGAGGATCATCAAAGCTTCTCAGATTAGAAGTGCTGATCTAGCATCTGCTTTCAGTAAGATTAATGTAAATAAGGCATGAAGCTGATCATAAATTAGCACTTCTACTTTTACTAGTAAATACTGAGCCATAAATGAGAGACGAATGAGCAGTGATGTTCCTGGAATGGCGTCTATATTGAAAGAGGATTTAGATGTGCTTATATTTCAGTAATTTCATTTACATATTCATTTTAATCAGGTTTTCTTGCATCATGCATATGGAGGATTTCAGAGTTGTATCAAGGTAACTGAGTATGTGGTAGCTAACATCAGCCTGACAGCATATGCCGGGGATTCAAACATATGAAGTACCAGAATAGGACGTAGTATAGATTATTGCATAGCGCCTATGCACTAATCTATAGTGATACAAAGCGTTTGTTAGAGCAGTGACTCCACTGCAGCATTTGATTGTGTTCTGCTTGTGACTCATGTTCGAGGATCCTAACAGTAAACATGTTGCCACATATCACGAATGCAAAGCAGGTGCGAAATGTGATACAAACCAAGAAGTAGTCGGTCTAAACACCGCACAGAAAATATTACAGGATGGAAAGAGTCAGGAATACACGGACCTAACAAGACAAATAGAGGGACCTTCTTACCCTGCGTGTGTTTATATGCACTTAATTGTGCACCAGGTGCCCTGTTTGCCTGCATTCTGGACCAGTTGACCCCCACGCCCCCATGGAGCCCCTGCCGTCCAGCGCTTTGTGGAAAGCTTCACTTACATGACGCTGACCCTCCCGCTACTCACTTACTTAATCACAGATGTTTTCTTTTCCTTCTTTCACAAACTAATCAGTCAGACAGTTTTTCTAACATGCATGTGTTTGGACTGTGGGAGGAAACCAGAGTACCCGGAGGAAACCCACTCAAGCACGGAGAGAACATACACACTCCACACAGAACCACCCGGACCGGGAATCCAATCCATTGACAGCTCTCGACCTGCCTAACAAGTCCTTAAATAACGTATATGGTTATGCGGTTCTTTACCGAATCTGATAATGAACAATGAGTGCTGAAGTCTGAACACGTGTCTGTTGTGTGTTTGGCAGCAGCTGCTCATTTGCATTTGCTTTCTGGGATTTCCTGTAATGGAAGTTGCTCTCTGTATTTAGACCGAACGTAGAATAATACAGAAGACACACAGACTGACGGAGCAACTTTTCAATCAGTAGCAGGTAGGAAACACCTTCAAAACACTTGAATAACCTCTTATGTTAAAGAAAAAACATGTAACTCCAAATTTGGAACTTTACAGGAGAGGACAAAAACTTGCTTTACTTTCAGTGTAAGTCAATGTAAAAAGGGTTTCAATGCAAGTGACTTTGGAGCATTTCTATTGGTTCATTCATCATGAAACTTTCACTGGATAGAAAGATCAGCTGTCGGGTTCAAACGATGTAGAGAAAGAAAATCAACAAAAATAGAGATACATCTTTTTCTCTGGACAGTGATGATGTATTCTTTGGTTAAATGCTGTATAATATGACTAAACGTATACATCAAGAAGTGTAATTTTCTTCTAATTGTAATATTCTAATATAACTGGTTATATTGCTTTTGCCGTCAGACTCAGCTTTAGTTTAATAAACTGTAACTACTGTGTGACCAGAGGAGGATGGGTCACCTCTTGTAAGTCTGGTTCCTCCCGATGTTTCTTCCTCCAGTTGAGTTGTTTGTCGCCTCTGGCTTTCTCCCAGGGGATAAAGTGTTGTGATTTCGTGTTTTCATGCTTTTAAACTCCTGTAAAGCTGCTTTGTGACAACATCGTAATAAAAATAAACTTGACTTGACTGGTTATATAGAACTGTAAGAAAAGTCCACAGTTGTTAACTCAGTGTAACAGTGATATTAATACCATAATAATTATTATAACAATAATAACTAGAAACTGAAAGAAAGCAGAAACTGGTTTGTTTTGCAATGCACACCAATAATAATAATAATAATAATAATAACAATAATAATAATAATCAACAAGAATTTGGTCTTCACCTGTTTAGCTACTCTGTTCTCTGCACATGCGTTGAGCCTTTAGAATCACCTTGTTACATTTACATAAATATATTACATTTATTAATTTTATGCTGCAGCTTCTCTGCTTCTCCCAAATTCCTTGTTGGGTGCTTAAACATCCTGATCTACTGAGCTGGTTATGAAGGTTGTTGTGGTGTTTACTGTATGAATGGTGTCTCTCTTGTTCTCCACAGTCATGAGTTCAGCTGTGTGTGTGGTGCTGCTGTTCTCAGGTCAGTGTAGCTTCATGATCATCTGTAAAACTCTCTGCTGCTTCATTACTGGACTGTCATGCTGACGAGAGCTTTTCATCTCTACAGCTCTGTGGACTCTCTCCTCGTGTCTGACTCGTCAGTTTCATGTGGTGAAGGAAAATAAAACCTGGACTGAAGCTCAGAAATACTGCAGAGACAAATTCACTGATTTGGCCACCATTGAGAACCAACAGGACATGGACGCTGTACTTGCGGTTCTAAAAGGGACAGCAAGTTATTTCTGGATCGGACTGAAGCAGATAGTTAAACAGAACCTCATTGTGAGCAATTGTGTACACTGAGAGAAAATTCTGGTATTCATATACAAAGCAGGATGCCAGTTTTGCATGAACCAGTTTGCTTCCTGACTGTTAACAGAATGTGTTCATGCAGTTTTCATTTGTGTTATTTCTATAACCCCATTAGGCTTACCGTGCATCC
Source organism: Megaleporinus macrocephalus (assembly GCA_021613375.1). Taxonomy (NCBI): domain Eukaryota; kingdom Metazoa; phylum Chordata; class Actinopteri; order Characiformes; family Anostomidae; genus Megaleporinus; species Megaleporinus macrocephalus. Next base: position 7,480,764 of record CM038708.1, read on the forward strand.
AAACTGGAAGTGATACAATCGCTCAGTGTCGCCCATGCAGTAGGTAATGAGTTGCTGATGGGCCTGTCTAAATTTGCTTAGTGTTGACGTCTTGACACTGCTATGGTGCAAATTGCAGCTGGAGGGCAGAAAGTGATTTTCCACATAGGGGGCGCTATTGCAATCTCTCAGTATAAAGCTGGTTTGCAGCAAGTCCTGGTGAAGAAGGTAGTTCTTGAGTAGAAGGGCGTCTGGAAGAGAATGTAGTTCTTAAGTAAAGGGGCATCTGGTAGTTCTTGAGATTATGGAAGCCTTAAGTAGTTCTTAAGTAAAGGGGCATCTGGTAGTTCTTGAGAATATGGAAGCTTGGAGGAGAAGGTAGTTCTTGAGAAGACGGACGTCTGGAGGAGAAGGTGGTTCTTGTGTAGTAGGGCATCTGGAGGAGAAGGTAGCTCTTGAGTAGAGGGGCATCTGAAGGAGAAGGTAGTTCTTGAGAAGAAGGGCATCTGGAGGCGAAGGTAGTTCTTGAGAAGAAGGGCATATGGAGGAGAAGGTAGTTCTTGAGAAGAAGGGCATCTGGAGGAGAAGGTAGTTCGTGAGAAGACAGACGTCTGGGGGAGAAGGTAGTTCTTGAGAAGACGGATGTCTGGAGGAGAAGGTGGTTCTTGTGTAGTAGGGCATCTGGAGAAGAAGGTAGCTCTTGAGAAGACAGATGTCTGGAGGAGAAGGTGGTTCTTGTGTAGTAGGGCATCTAAAGGAGAAGGTAGTTTTTGAGAAGACAAACGCCTGCAGGAGAAAGTGGTTCTTGTGTAGTAGGGCATCTGGAGGAAATGATGGTTCTTGAATAAAAGGGTGTCTGGATGAGAAGGTAGCTGGTGAATAGAAGGATGTCTGAAGGAAAAGGTAGTTCTTGAGAAGACGGATGTCTGGAGGAGATGTTTCTTGTATAGTAGTGCGTCTTGAGGAGAAGGTGGTTCTTGTGTAGTAGGGCGTCTGGAGGAGAAGGTGGTTCTTATATCTGCTGCCTCGATAGGACCTTACCCTTCTGTTCAGTTAAATTCTTCAGTATTAAGTTCAGTATTTTTTTGTAAACCATCTCATCACTTAAAACAACCTATTTGCCCACTGACTCCCGGTCACTGTGTTGCTTTCTTGTTTGTGGTTTGCATGCACGGTAACACACCTGGACGCTGGTTAATAAGCTGTGTTTAGTAGAGTTTTGTACACATTTTCACCCTTTAATAAACACTCTTTTGTCTGGTATGGTAAGCACTGAGAGGTCAGTGTATTAAACAGTGTACTGATCAGGTGTCAATGTGTTTCTAGAGCTGGATCTGGTCAGATGGAAGTAACTCATCATACACATACTGGGGCACTGGAGAGCCAAACAACAATGGGAGTGATAACTGGGATATTATGGCATAACTATGGATACAGATGGAATGATTTTGGCTGCTGGTACACAGATCCATTCATCTGCTATAGTAAGTGAGGAACACATGATGGAATGCAGTAAATCTGTTACATATTTAATTCATTCACCTTTCAATGTTTGAGGCTCAAACATGAACATCACCAACAATAACTCAACGGTTAAGTGATTAAATCTTTCTTTTTGTGCTTCTCTGATCCTGATTAATCAGAACAAGACGTGGTGGGAAGCTCTGAAATACTGCAGAGAGAATCATGTAGATCTGGTCTCTATTGAGAGGGAGGAAATTCAGCACTGGGTGGAGATTATCAGTAAAAATGCCACCACTGCCAGTGTGTGGGCGGGTCTGTGTCACTCCTGCCTCCTAGTTATCTGGTACTGGGTGAGTGGAGAGTAAATGTGCTACCAGAACTGGGCTCCAAGGAACGGGACAGGGGTGGAAGACTGCAGCGGAGGAGAAAGAACAGGAGCGGTGTGGTCTGTAAGTAAGCAGTGGGTCAGTCTGCCAGAGAACCAGACTCTCAACTTCATCTGCAGCGTTAAAGGTAAATCAGAGAGTTTATATGTGTCAGTAGTTAAATACTGATGATGAAACTAAAACTGATTGATGTTGTTTTCTTCTTGTCGCCCTTTTCGGGCCGCGGCTTTGACCAAGAACAGAGACCAAGCGGATGTGAACGTAAACAACCCCGTAGGGGAATTTATTAAGGCCTCCAAAGGGCGGCAGACCAGCATAAAAAAAGGGAAAAAGCAAAAATACCCAAGAATGTACCCCAAAACCCCGAAGGAGAGAGAGAGATCCTGGTGTCCGGTATGTCTCCGTCTCCTAACAGCGAAAAAAAAGGGGGGGGGGTGTTCTCCAGGCGCCGGCTTGCCTTTAACTGCCATGATCCTCAGAGTTCCGCCTGAGAGTCAGAGAGAGCGGGGGGGTGGGGGTGGGGGGGGGTGGGGCTGGGGAGGCGGCATTCAGTCTCCTCCCGGATCGGCAATAGAAAGAGGGGGAAAAAGGAGAAAAAAAACACAGAGAGCAGGGTTAGTCAAAGCGGCCGCATTCGTCCCAAACACCCCCTTCTTGTCCTGGCGTTGGGGTTTTTATCTCCCTGCTGTTGCCGTCTGTAAGCGGATTCAGGTGGGGCGATTATTGTTCGCGGGCCCTGCGTGATTAACGAGCCCCGTCCCCTGGCCACGTGCAGGCTTCCGCGCCTGAAACACCTCTGTTGTCCTGGGAGGGAACGTGCGTCCTGCCCGGCCGGCGCTGGGTGGCACAGGGTCGGCCACAGCCTCCCCCCCTTAGAGACCTCCCAGGGCTACCCGAGAAGGCATGGTCGCTGTCGGGGAGACGTGAGAGTGCATCCGCATTGGCGTTCAGGCGCCCAGGTCTATGCTGCACCTGGAACGAGAAACCCTGGAGCGAGAGAAACCAGCGTGTTATCCGGGGGTTGGTGTCCTTAGCCTTGGCTAGCCATTGCAGAGGAGCATGATCAGTCACCAGCGTGAAATGCCGACCTGTCAAGTAGAACTTGAGCTCCTCCACGGCCCATTTGATCGCCAAGGCTTCTCTTTCCAGGGCAGCATAGCGGCGTTCTGCGGCGGAGAGTTTCCGGCTGATGAACAGGACTGGGTGTTCTTCCCCGTCGAAAATCTGGGTAAGGCCCGTTTCCGAGGCGTCCGTCTGGACGATGAAAGGGAGGCCAAAGTCCGGGTTTTTCAACACAGGGGAGGAAGTAAGGTGGGTCTTGAGTGCCACAAATGCCTCTTCCGCGGCAGCTGTCCAGGTCAGCCGCTCCGGCTGGTTTTTCTTGGTGAGGTCTGAGAGAGGGGAGGCCAGAGAGGAAAAGTTGGGAACAAACCTTCTGTAATACCCCGCCAACCCCATGAAGGCCCGTACTTCCTTCTTCGTCCGCGGCCGGGGCCAGTGCAAGATAGCTGCTATTTTCTTTTCTTGTGGCTGGAGTAGGCCCCGTCCTATGCGGTATCCTAAGTAGTGGGCTTCTGTGAGCCCGAGGTTACATTTGGCGGGGTTAGCCGTGAGTCCCGCCCCACGGAGCTCGGACAGAACCCTTTCCAGATGGAGTACATGTTCAGCCCACGTCTCGGAATGGATGATGACGTCATCCAGGTATGAGGCTGCATACTTGCGATGGGGTCTAAGAACAATGTCCATCAGTCGCTGGAAGGTGGCGGGCGCTCCATGGAGGCCGAACGGAAGAACCGTGTAATGCCAGTGCCCAGAGGGAGTGGAGAAAGCAGTCTTCTCGCGGGCCTCAGGGGCGAGCATGACCTGCCAATAGCCTTTTGTGAGGTCCAGGGTGGATATGAACCGCGCTTTCCCCAGTCGGTCAATGAGCTCATCTACCCGGGGCAGAGGGTATGAGTCAAAGTCTGTTACGGCATTGAGCTTCCGGAAGTCATTGCAAAACCTCCAGCTCCCATTCGGCTTTGGCACTAAGACGATGGGGCTGGACCAGGGACTAGCGGAGGGTTCTATGACTCCCAACTGGAGCATTCTGTCGATTTCCTCCTCGACGACCTGCCTTCGTGCTTCAGGGAGGAGGTACGGTCGCTGTCGCACCACCACATGGGGTGGGGTGCGGAGGTGGTGTTGTACCACATGAGTTCGGCCTGGCTGGCTGGAGAAAACGTCCAGGAATCGATGGACTGTGGCTTCCAGCTGGTTATGCTGTTCGGGGATAGGTCCTCGCCCTGGGGTACCGTATGAGGCGGGGAGGAAACCTGGGCTAGAGCAGAGAGCAGAGGGACAGGCTCCAGCCAATTTTTCAGCAGATTTACATGGTATAACTGTTCAGGTTTTCTCTTACCAGGCTGCTCAAGCTTGTAGTTCACCTCACCCACCTTCTCCTTGATGGTGAACGGTCCCTGCCAGGAAGCGAGGAACTTGCAGGTGGTGGTGGGTACAAGCAGCATGACTCTGTCTCCTGGCCGGAACTCACGGGGTTGGGCCGGCCGGTTGTAGACTCGCTGCTGGGCTCGTTGGGCGTCTAGCATGTGCTCCCGGACGATGGGGAGTACCTGGTCGATGCGGTGTTGCATCTGCTGTACGTACTCTATGACAGACCGATGGGGTGATGGTTGTTCTTCCCAAGCCTCCTTTACTATATCTAGCAGGCCCCGGGGCCTATGCGCATAAAGGAGCTCGAATGGAGAAAACCCAGTGGAGGCCTGGGGGATTTCCCGCACCGCAAACAGGACATGGGGGAGGAGCAGATCCCAGTCGCGTCCGTCTTGATCCACAGTTTTTTTTAACATCCTTTTTAGCGTTTGGTTAAAACGCTCTGTGAGGCCGTCTGTCTGAGGGTGGTAGACGGAGGTCCGTAAGTGGTGGATTTTTAAAAGTTTGCACAGATCGGACATTAGGCGTGAAACAAAGGGTCCTTGGTCCGTGAGGATCTCCTTTGGGATGCCCACCCGCGAAAAGAGGAGAACTAACTCTCTGGCCACAGCTTGCGAGGTCGCCTTCCTCAGGGGGATCGCCTCCGGATAACGGGTAGCGTAGTCAACCAGAACCAGTATATATTCGTGTCCCCGGGAGGATTTAGGGAGGGGCCCGACTAAGTCCATCCCGAGCCTCTCGAAGGGCACACCAATTATGGGTAGGGGAATCAGGGGCGCTGGGGGAGGTCGTTTAGGTGAATGGAGCTGGCATGTTGGGCAGCGCATACAGAAGTTTTTCACTTCTGCCCGGATACCCGGCCAGAAGAATCGGGGAAGCAGGCGGTTTAGGGTTGCATCAGAGGCAAGGTGACCACTTAGTGGGTGGTGGTGGGCCAGATGCATTACGGCATCGATTCGAGATCGGGGAATTAGCAGCTGTTCGACGGGGCTCCCCGAAAGATGGGTGTGCTGGTAAAGGAGGTTATTTTTCACCATAAAGTAGGTAGGGGGCAGTGGAACGGAGCTGTGTGGGTGCCCGTCTATGCTCTTAACATTGGCCCAGGCATGTTTGAGGCGATCATCCTCTCTTTGCTCCCGGTGGAAACCCCCTTCATGCAGCACCTGTTGGTAAAAGGACAAGAGATCAATTCTCCCTCCCGTTTTCTCACCTCCAGAGTCGGAGTCAAGTCAAGTCAAGTCAATTTTATTTATATAGCGCTTTTTACAATGATGTTGTCTCAAAGCAGCTTTACAGAGTTTTGAAAACAGTTATAACATATATCCCCCAGTGAGCAAGCCAGAGGCAACAGTGGCAAGGAAAAACTCCCTCAACTGGAGGAAGAAACCTTGGGAGGAACCAGACTCACAAGGGGAGACCCATCCTCCTCTGGTCAAACAGTATTTACAGTTTGAACTAAATACCAAAGAAAGGAGTCTCTGTTTGAAATCTGGATAGCAAAGCTTTAGAAGCTGCACAGATAGAGGCAGTGTATGACTGAGGCAGTCTCTGGCTGAGGCAGTCTATGACTGAGTCTTTATGTAAAGTGGGCGTGAGCTGAAACAGTCCCATCCTATCTCAGTGCTGGTGCATCTGGATGGCACAGTGATGTAACTGAGGGTGTAGCAGTAAATGGACAGGTGAGCTGGCTGGTGATGGTGGGGTGATGGCCCGATGATCAGTCCTTCAACAGCCTTCAACAGATGGGAGGACAGTCATTTCCTCAGGAAGAGTAAAGAGAGAGAGTTAGTTGGGCTCGGGAGTATGACTGTAGAGAATATGAATTTTCAGAATTTTAGAGTGTGGCTGGCGACTCCGGCAGATCTAACTATAACAGCCTAAACTAAAAGGAGAGAACCAGAAGGTAACATGGACATGAGAGTACCCTGAGACACTGGGGTCCCCCCCACTCCACCATCAACAAACCTGTGTGATCGCGTGAAGTGGTGGAACAACAGCACCAACATCTCAGTTTACCGTAAACCTCTGTGTCCAAGAACCCCCAGATCTCCTGCCTTTATCTAAAAGAGAAGATTAATAACCAAAAGCTACACTAAACAAGTATGTTTTCAGTCTAGACTTAAATATTGAGACTGTGTCAGAGTCCCGAACATTAACTGGGAGATTATTCCACAATTTTGGGGCTTTGTAGGAAAAAGCTCTTCCCCCCATTGTAGTCTTCTGAATTTTAGGAACTATTAGAAAACCAGCATCCTGTGATCTGAGTGAACGTGGCGGTTCATAATAGGAAATAAGATCTTGCAGGTACTCTGGTGTGAGACCGTGCAGGGCTTTATACGTCAGTAATAGAATTTTATAGTCGATACGGAATTTAACAGGAAGCCAGTGTAGCGCTGATAAAACTGGACTGATGTGATCGAATTTCCTGGTTTTAGTTAGTACTCTAGCTGCAGCGTTCTGAACTAACTGAAGTTTATTCAGGTTCCTGCTGGAGCATCCTGACAATAATGCATTGCAATAATCTAGCCTTGAGGTTATAAAGGCATGCACTAACTTTTCAGCATCAGACACAGATAACGCATTTCTTAACTTTGAAATGTTTCGTAGGTGAAGAAACGCTGTCCTTGTAATATTACCGATGTGTTGATTAAATGTCAGATCTGAGTCAATTGTTACACCAAGATTTTTGGCTACTGAACCAGGAACTACAGAGAAGTCAGCAAGATTTAACATTAAATCTGAACATTTAGTCCGAGCAGCCTTTGGGCCGAGGAGGAGAACTTCCGTTTGGTCTGGGTTTAAAAGAAGGAAGTTCTGTAGCATCCAAAGTCTAATATCTCTTACACAATCTTCTATCTTATTTAATCTGGATTTGTCATCTGGTTTGGCTGATATGTACAGTTGTGTATCATCGGCATAACAGTGGAAACTAATTCCATGTCTATTTATAACTGAGCCTAATGGTAGCATATATAGTGTAAATAACAGAGGACCTAAAACAGAACCTTGTGGAACGCCATATTTCACTTTTGTAGTGTTAGATGATACATTATTTATCTTTACAAACTGAAAGCGATCACTAAGGTAAGATATGAACCAGGATAACGCTGTTCCTGTGATTCCAACTATATTTTCTAGCCTGTCCAAGAGAATAGTGTGATCTATAGTGTCAAAAGCTGCACTTAGATCGAGTAACACCAGTAGAGATACGTGGCCCTGATCAGAGGCAAGAAGAAGATCATTTGTTATCTTAACTAAAGCTGTCTCTGTGCTGTGGTGTGGCCTAAAACCAGATTGGAATTTTTCATATATGTTGTTCTTATGTAGATGAGAACAGAGTTGTCGAGCTACAGCCTTTTCTAAAATCTTAGAGATAAAAGGTAAATTGGAAATGGGTCTATAACTGGACAGTTCTCTGGGGTCAAGATTTGGCTTCTTTATCAAGGGTTTTATCACAGCTAGTTTAAAAGACTTAGGTACATGACCCAGATTAAGGGAAGAGTTGATGATAGTTAAGATAGGTTTAATAATAGCTGGTAATACTTGTTTCAATAGGCTTGTTGGTATCATATCGAGTGTGCATGTAGCAGAAGTTGAGGAAGAGATAAGTTTTTCTAGTTCTGTCTGCTGTAGTGGAGAAAATGTTTCTAGTCTTTCTTCTAAAATCACATTTTGTGCTGTTTGAGCCAAACCGGATGAAGGATAGGTTACTCGTATTGGTAGAACTTTTTGTCTAATATTCTCGATTTTGCTATTGAAAAAGTCCATGAAATCATTGCTGCTGTAGTTTGCGGGTATCTGAGGTTCCGTTCCTGCCTGATTTTTGGTAAGTTTTGCGATGGTGCTAAATAAAACTCTAGGATTGTTTTTGTTGTGTTCGATGAGTGTGGACAGGTATGCTGAGCGTGTTTTAATAAGTGCCTTTCTGTAACTGCTAAGGCTGTCCTTCCAAGCAGAGTGAAATACCTCTAGCTTGGTCACTCTCCATTTGCGTTCTAATTTCCGTACTGCCTGTCTTAAGGTGCGTACTTCATTGTTGTACCACGGAGCAAGCTTTTTTTGTTGCATCTTTTTAATTTTTATAGGTGCAACGTTGTCTAAAGTAAATCGGAGTGTATTTTCTACGCAGTCAGTTAGTCTGTCAAGCTCGGTTGGGTCTGATGATGGAAAAATTATGGTTGATAAATCTGGAAGAGTTTCAATAAAGTTCTGAGATGTATTTGGCATTATTGAACGTTTCATGCAATAACGGGGTGTACATACATTTTTACTAAGACTCAATTCATATGAAATTAGGTAGTGATCTGAAACTACTGAAGTCTGTGGAAGAACAGTAAGATTATGTATATCAACACCTAAAGTCAAAACTAGATCTAGTGTGTGATTACAGGAGTGTGTAGGCCCTATTACATTCTGAGTGAGACCTATAGAGTCTAAGATAGATGAGAAAGCCTTTTTAATGGATCTGCTGAGTTTTCAAAGTGAATATTAAAATCTCCTGCGATTATTAGTTTCTCAGCGCTCACTGCTAGATCTGCAACAAAGTCACTGAATTCTTTTAAGAACTCAGAATAAGGTCCTGGTGGTCTATAAATGCTGACTAGGGTGAGTACACTTCTATTAGTGGTCGGATTGGTGATGTTTATGAGAAGAATTTCAAAAGAATTGAAAGTGAGATTGTGTTTCTGACTTATGTCTAATGAATTTTTATGAATGACACATATACCCCCTCCTTTACCGGACAGTCTGGGGCTGTGTACATACTTATAGCCTATGGGGGTGGCTTCATTTAATGCCAAATATTCCTCAGGTTTAATCCATGTTTCTACGAGACATAACACATCAATTTTATGGTAGGTTATTATATCATTTACAATGACAGCCTTAGAGTTCAGTGATCTTATATTAAATAAACCAAACCTTAATTCAGAAACACTGCAGCTAGACACTGGATCTAATATTCTTATATTAACTAAGTTATTTAAACAAACTGATTGAGATTTTCTAAGTTTGTGTTTAATTCGGGGCAGTGAGTCGGCTGTGTCAACCCCGGCACGGGCCAAAAATGAGGAACCCCAGGATCCCGGGGTGCGAGTCGAAACCGGCCGCTTCTGGCGGTGACGCTTCTGTTGCCCCACTGGTAGCGGCCGCGTACGGAGCTCCTCCTCAAACCTTGGAAAATCCCGGCCCACCAAGAGTGGGACTGGTAGGTCCTGCAGGAGGCGAATGGTCAAGTCCCAGCTCCCATGGCGGCTACCGAGATGTGCCTGTGCAGCCGGCACCTTCCGAACGTCTCCGTGGACACAGGAGACATCCAGGAGTAGTCCGGAGGGTTCGAGCCATGGGACGGCGGAGGTCCTGGCGAGGGTGATGGTGCTCCCAGAATCGAGGGTGCCGGTGAGGCGTCGTCCATTTATGGTGAAGGTACGGGTCGGTCCTGATCGGGGGCGCCTCATGGTGCAGGGAGCAGCCGCCTAGCCAGGCCTTGGCGGTCGGGGCTCGGGGTGAGGAGTCTGGCTCGGTAGGCATGGGTACATCCTGGCCCCCAGGGGAGGGGGGCGGTGCTCTCTCCCGGGAGGGCTCAGAAAAAAAAATGTAGAACTCAGTAGTCTTAAAACTCTTCACAAATATTGTATGCACAAATATCATGATCTGTTCATCCCTGAAACACCTCATCGTAAACACTCGGAGGTCTCTCCAGCGCTGAAACTCATCACCAAAACTCTTCAAGGTCTCTTCACTGTTAAAACGCCTCACTGTACACTCTCGGAGGTGTCACTATAAAAACTCTGTGAGGTATCATTGCTTTTTAAATGCCTGACTAAACTCTTGGAGGTCTCTCCACCATTGAAACGCCTCACCATAAAGTCTAGGAGGTCAAATATAAATTCAAATATACATTAATTTTGATCATTTTTTGTATCATGTCACCTGGATGTCTGACAGGCCTCACTGTTGACACTCGGTGGTCACTCCCACATTAAAACATCTCACTATAAACAATTGAAGGTATCTCCACATTTGAAATGCCTCACAGTAAACTCCTGGAGGTCTCTACACCATTAAAACACCTCACCATAAACTCTCAGAGGTCTCTTTGCTGCTAAAACACCTTAGTGTAAACTCTTGGAGGTCTTTCCACCTTTGAAATCCCTCACCAAAAAAAACTCTCTGAGGTGTCTTCACCATTAAAATGCGTCACCACAAACACTCAGAAGTCTCTTTACTGTTGAATTGCCTCACTGTAAACTATTGGAGATCTTTCCACCATTGAAACAACTGACCAAAACTCTTGGAGGGCACTCCACTGTTAAAACACCTCGGTGTAAACTCTCGGAAGTCTCTCCGCTGTTACAATGGCTTACCAATGTCAATACAGCTCTTTGTCCTTGCCTCTATCCATTCTCAGACCTCCTTCTCTTTGGCTGTTTCTCAGTCATCTCTCCTTCATGACAATGTGTGGAGTTGAGCACAAAGCCCCTCCTCTTTCCCCATCCTGTACCTGATGGTGGTGTGAATTTACCTAAGCCACTTGGTTTATTTCTCACATACAGATCCAAGACTCTGTACCAACAATGGATGTTTGCAAGCACTCACAAACTGAATGAATAGCTAGTCTACCATAAGAATATGTTTTCTTAATTTCACAAAAAATGTACTGGATTGAAATGATATACTGCACCTTTAATTATCAAGCATGATTTTAATTATGGGTTACATTGGAAATAAATAAATGAATAGAATAGTCATCAGATATAATCCATTTGAAGGGGTTTATTAGCAAACAAGTTCAAAGAAACATGGATCAAGGAGATCAGGCCTTACCATGGGGACAGTTCAGAGTTTAGATGACAGTGACCTCTGCTGGCCTGTCTTGAAACTGCTGGGAATAAATGTAAAAAATATCCAATAAAAATACTCCTAATATATATATACATTACTCTGAAAGCAAATGTATTAATAGGGAGTTTGTTTCTCTTTGCTGCAGTAACTACCTGTACTGTTACCAAGAAAACTGTTTACTAGATGTTGGAATATTGGTGTTAGGATTTGATTGCATTCAGCCACATGTACTTTCGCCCTAATGGCTACATATTCAGTAAGGATTGTATGTTTTATATCATATTATAGTTATTGAAGTGCTGTAAATTAGTTTTCGCTGGAAACCCGTTATACACATTACATGTGGTTCTCCAGAGCATCTCATTTATTGTTCAGTGCCTTTCTATGGAGATTATACAAGCTGTGATTGCCTATATCAGCCATGGGTGCAGCTGAATTCATTAGAATTAGAAAGCGCGCCTGGATACTTTTAAACATAGTGTGTGTTGTATTATCCTGAGACTCATTATTTGGAATAATTCCTCTCACTGAATTGATTTTTGAATATCTGGTATAGATTTGTAACATTAACAGTTTTGTGACTACATGCCCCAGATGGATCACAGCAGCCACAATGGCTTATCTTACTTTATTTATATTATTTTTTTTATTTTCTTACTTGTTTGTTTGTTTATTTATTTATTTTGATTTGAGATTATTTATTATTATTTATAGGTTTTTTTTGGACACATTAAAGTTATGTTGTAAGCGGTGGCAAGGTAGGTGTGGGAGGTAGAGGGAGGGTGAGGGTGGATGGGTGGGATTGCATTTGAAAGCAATCTTCTTATGTTCTTTTTCCAGACAGGGAGCTTTAATTACTCAGTAAAACACTTTATTATTTAAATATTAAATAGTATTCGTAGAGTAAGTAGTGCTTTTATTTATTTAACCCTTTCCAAGCTTCTCCTTCTATAAACAACCCAGTATTATTTACAGTTCTTATCTAATACCTGCTTTGACTGCTCAGTACTTCATTAAGCTAAATCAAGATTGCTGCAGAAGGAACTGAATACATTCATACAATGTCTGGGGCATCCAGGAGAAATCTGGAACCCAACTTTGTTCTTCAACTGGAGCTCAAGATATGATCTACTCTTTTGACAGATATTCATGTTACTGCATCTATATATATATATATATATATATATATATATATAATTTATTTATTTATTTTTTTACAGCAGTTACCTCACAGCAAGGGCAGCACAAAGTGTCCTCTCAATATGTAAATATGTACCTCTATATGTTCTTATTCTTATTATCTATCTCTCAAAGTATTTTGAGAGTATGTGTTTCAAAGTAACAGGTTTACTCAGTGTCCGCTGCCAGTACTGCTGGCTCTCGGCATGTACGCTATCAGGCAAAAGTTTGGAGACACCTACTCAGGCTATACACCACCTGCTAGCTATTCCTTTACACCAGTCACTGCTACCAACACATGATACAAGTAAACAACTGATTAACAAGTCATTCCTAAAGTCAGAGCAAGAAAAACAATGAGCAAAGGCTGGGATCCACTGCTTCGTACAGATCAAGTCGCATTTCGATCTTATCAACACAATTATTTGCATTATTAGGAACTACAGTGCACACATGTAGTTGATACAGTAATATCACTGGTAGTCATTCATTTTGCACCAGAGTACAAATCAGGCGTTTTGCCTTCTATGCATAATTGGGTTGTATGTTCCTGCCCCCAACTTCCAAGGGGCCTCACACTTATCTCCTTCCCAAGGTGCCATCCCCCTCAGGTGCCACTCCAAGTCTAAACTATTGGACATGCCACTTGTGGGATGTGGCCCTGTACAACCTTGAGGCTCCACCAGGTGGCAGCTGTTCCTTTATACCAGTCACTACTGCCAACACACATGATACAAGTAAACAACTGATTAACAAGTCATTCCCGAGGGTGTCAGAGCAGGAAAAATAATACCTTCTTGGAAACCACTGCTTTATGCAGATCAGGAAGTGTTTTGCATGAGCGTCCATAGATGTTTCTTCACATCATGTAAAGCAGATGGATTATTATTTCATGTAAAGCACATTAAACTTCCTTTGTGTACAAAATAATTACTTTGTCTTGTTTTAACATAAAGGTTTGTAAGAGGCAGAGACTTAACAGCCCAACTGGATATGTGTTCCTGAAATCCAAAACAGGACGAGCACACAGTAGTTCAGAATAGGAAGGCGACCCTCCTGGAGACACACACCATACTGTGATTTCAACAACTACCAAGAAACACTGACAGTAACGATATTTATAATTTCTGGAGATTCTGGTGATGTAGGTTAGAGTCAGAAAATTAAACAGAATTATTAAACATAATACATTTCATAATAAACAGTGCAAATGCAATCTTGGTGGTCCCTGTTCTCAAACTGTCTGGTGAAGATAAGCTCCAGACCAACTGAGGGTCAACGTGTTTACAAGTACTTGGAAATCCAGAGCATGGAAAAACTCTAGCTTCACACAAGTCAGGCCATAACTGGATATCTGCTTTGAGCCAGCGTTTGAGAGTCTTGAAGGAGTTTCTTACCTGAGAAGTTCTGTTAGTCTCAGTGTGCGTCCTGCAGTTTACGCCCTGTTTAGTAACTGAACTCTCTGCAACTCTTTAGCCACTGCTTTATACAGATCGCTTGTGTCAATCGTTTTGCATGAGCGTCCATAGATGTTTCTTCACATCATGTAAAGCAGATGGATTATTATTTCATGTAAAGCACACTGATCTTCCTTTGTGTAGAAAATAATTACCTTATGTAAACTTGCTTTACTTTGTTTTGTCTTAACATGAAGGCAGAGACCCAACAGCAAAACTACACAGTAGTTTAGAGCAGGAAGGTGACCCTCCTGGAGATACACACCATACAGTGATTTCAACAACTACCAAGAAACACAGACAGTAACTATACTCATAATTTCTGGAGATTTCTAAGCAGAGATGCAAGTTAGAGTCAGAAAATGAAACATAATTATCAAACATAATAAACTTCATAAATAATTTCATAATAAACTTTAGTGCAGATGCAAACTTGGTGATCCTTGTTCTCAAACAGTCTCCGCTCTAATTTATCCCAAAGGTGTTCTAACAGGTTGAGGTCAGGCCTGGTGGCAGTTATGTTGGAACAGGAAGGGGTTGTCCCCAAACTGTACCCACAAAGTTGGGCATGTAATTGTCCAGAATCTCTTGGTCTGCTGAAGCATTAAGAGTTCCTTTCACTGGAAATAAGGGTCCAAGCCCACCTCCTAAAAAAACAACCCCACACCATAATACCCCCTCCACCAAACTTTACACTCGGCACAATGCAGTCAGACAAGTACTGTTCTCCTGGCAACCGTCAAACCCAGCCTCGTCCTTCGGTTTTCCAGACGGAGAAGTGTGATTGGTCACTCCAGAGAACACGTCTCCACTGCTCTAGAGTCCAGTGATGGCGTGCTTTACACCACTGCATCCAACGCTTTTCATTGTGCTTCATGATGTAAGGTTTGGATGCAGCTGCTCAGCCATGGAAACCCATTCCATGAAGCTCTCTACTGCAGTTTGGGAATGATCCGACACCCAAGTAAAACCTGCTCTGTGGTGGTCCTGGCCATTTATGATCTCTAGGGCTGATACATTATGCGATGAAACAGATGAGCTACAGTCTGTAATTATAGAACTACAAAGTCTAGGTATAGTAGCTGGGCCTGATCTAACAGGTGAAAGTGGATACAGGGCTGTTGTATGTGTGTAAAAGCAGAGGATGACTTAGAAAAGTATCTTGTCTATGAGGCTGCAGTAAGTTTGGAGATCAGCATTCATTTGCATTTGCTCTCTGGAGCTTCCTGTAAATGAGCATCTAAAGAGTTGCAGAGAGTTCAGTTACTAAACAGGGCGTAAACTGCAGGACGCACACTGAGACTAACAGAACTTCTCAGGTAAGAAACTCCTTCAAGACTCTCAAACGCTGGCTCAAAGCAGATATCCAGTTATGGCCTGACTTGTGTGAAGCTAGAGTTTTTCCATGCTCTGGATTTCCAAGTACTTGTAAACACGTTGACCCTCAGTTGGTCTGGAGCTTATCTTCACCAGACAGTTTGAGAACAGGGACCACCAAGATTGCATTTGCACTGTTTATTATGAAATGTATTATGTTTAATAATTCTGTTTAATTTTCTGACTCTAACCTACATCACCAGAATCTCCAGAAATTATAAATATCGTTACTGTCAGTGTTTCTTGGTAGTTGTTGAAATCACAGTATGGTGTGTATCTCCAGGAGGGTCGCCTTCCTATTCTGAACTACTGTGTGCTCGTCCTGTTTTGGATTTCAGGAACACATATCCAGTTGGGCTGTTAAGTCTCTGCCTCTTACAAACCTTTATGTTAAAACAAGACAAAGTAATTATTTTGTACACAAAGGAAGTTTAATGTGCTTTACATGAAATAATAATCCACCTGCTTTACATGATGTGAAGAAACATCTATGGACGCTCATGCAAAACACTTCCTGATCTGCATAAAGCAGTGGTTTCCAGGAAGGTATTGTTTTTCCTGCTCTGATGCCCTCAGGAATGACTTTCAATCAGTTGTTTACTTGTATCATGTGTGTTGGCAGCAGTGACTGGTATAAAGGAACAGCTGCCACCTGATGGAGCCTCAAGGTTCTATAGGGCCACATCCAGCCAGTGGCATATCCAGCAGTTTAGACTTGGGGTGGTACCTGAGGGGGCGTGGAACCTTGGGGTCTGGCACCTTGGGAGGGGGCAAGAACATACAACCCACATATGTATAGGAAGCAAAGCACCTGATTTGTACTGAATGACTACCAGTGATATTACATATATCACTTTATATCACCAGTGATATAAGGTATTGTTTTTCCTATTCTAACGCACTTCAGGCATGACTTGTTAATCAGTTGTTTACTCGTATCATGTGTGTAGGCAGTAGTGACTGGTATAATAGAATAGCTGCCACCTGGTGGAGCCTCTAGGTTTTACAGGACCACATCCAGCCAGTGGCATATCCAGCAGTTTAGACTTGGGGTGGTACCTGAGTGAGTGGGCGTGGCACCTTGGGGGTGGTGGCACTTTGAGAGGGAGGGGAGTCTAGCAACTTGGGGGGAAGGGGATGGTTCATCTCAGGCAAGGGGGGTGCATGGCATCTTGGAAGTGGGGGGCAAGAAAATGCAACCCAATTATATAGAAGAAACAAAAAGACTGATTTGTCCATTGGTGCAAAATGAATGGCTACTTAATGATACTTACTTATCAGCTACACGTGTGTGCTGTAGGTCCTGATACTGTAACCAAACACAATACAACACAAAACAACAATTTTTTATAGAACTATATTTTAACACTATAATTTCCTTCAAACCATCATTAGTTGAGTAACAGATTCTGTTGTTGAAGCAGTTCTGAACTACAGTTTACAGTTCAATACAGAATAAATACATGAGCCTAACATTGTGTCCTTCATAGCTACCTCCCCCTGCACATCAACGTCACCTTCTTTCCAACCACCAGATCTTGATCGTTCTGTCTCAGCCCTCTTTTTATAACCAAAGTTTATCTCTGAGCATATTTCTTTCAGATTAACAAGTTTACATACTTGTTGTCCAAAGAAAGACATGTATGTCCATTTTTTTCTTTTTTCAATTTTTCTATGACTTTCGAACACGACAGCTGCTCTATATCCTGTATTATACTGTTGCGTTCTGGCTCAAACTGCAAAGGCTGAACAGTAGCCATGTCTTGCTAGCTAGCTATGCTCAGGCGCGACGGCCGGTAATTGGGTTGCATGTTCTTGCCCCCCACTTCCAAGATGCCATGCATCCCCCTTGCCTGAGATGAACCACCCCCTTCCCCCCAAGTTGCTAGACTCCCCTCCCTCTCAAAGTGCCACCACTCCCAAGGTGCCACGCCCACTCACTCAGGTACCACCCCAAGTCTAAACTGCTGTCATTTGAGTAACTATTCTTTTCAGAGGGTGAGAAGGGTCTGGGTTCAGTGGCCTGGCCAGGCGACCAAGGTTCTTTCTATGTGGAGTTTGTTTCTCAGATACTGGAGATACTTAACTGCCCCCTAGCTGTGTATATTTATGTGTATGTGTTTGATAGACTTGTGACCTGTCCAGCATCCCCCCACCACCCAAAAGGATAAGCAGCTTGGAAAACAAATAAATGAATGTTAATTTTGGGTTAACATCCATTCAAAATGTTATTATTCCTCATTATTACTACAGTCTGTGTTTTCTTTTAACCCTTTGATGCTCAGCCTGGGTCAAAATTGACCTGAATGAGATTTTTTTTTTTAAATCTTTTCCATATCTTTTATGAATTCCTCAATTTTCTTGTTTTTGATCATCACAAATCCTGATTAGCCCTTATGTGTTCACTATGGAGTTTGATAGAAACTGTTGACATTTGTGAACATTTGCAGTCAGGAACATATGTACAAACGCTGTTTTTGTACATGAAGTAAATAAACAAGAATTAAAATAATGATTTAAGATCAAAAACAAGATTTTTAATGAACACTTAAATAATGAAATAAACTGATTTTGAAAGATTTACCAAAGAGATATTCAGCAGTACATACAGTTACATAGGAAATAAATATGGGTTGTGCATTAGAAATGGTTTGCTTAGTTTGTGCATCAAAGGGTTAATCTCACATGGCATCAGCACTATTACCTGCTTATTAATCACCATCACCTCTTCCTCATCACAGCTCATCTCCATCTCCTATAAGGTTTCTCCAGCTGTTCCCAAAGAAAAACATGTATTTTGTGTGTTTTATTTTCTTTTTTTACATAATCTGTACATGCTGGCTGCTGTTTACATTGGATGAAAGTTTCATGATGAGTGGACCAATAGAAATGCTCTAAAATAGCTTGGGAAAAAAATCTGGTTCCATTGACTTACATTGAAAGTAAAGACAGTTTTTGGCCTTTCCTGTAAAGTTTCTATTTTGGGGACACTTGTTGTTCTTTGGACAGCGATGATATACTACACTAATGAATGGACGTCTGATGGTCTCATAGGGTTTGTCTGACCTTTGCTCCTGATATATTTGCCTAATATCAGTCTAAGCTTTTGTTGTTTATTTGTTTGTTTAACAGCCTTCTGTTCTTCTGTTAGACCCCTGATTGTAGATGAAGGGACTAACGTTACTGAAACATCATCACTTAAACATCATGATCTTCTGTGCTGGTTATGAAGGTTGTTGTGGTGTTTACTGAGTGAATGGTGTCTCTCTTGTTCTCCACAGTCATGAGTTCAGCTCTGTGTGTGGTGCTGCTGTTCTCAGGTCAGTGTAGCTTCATGATCATCTGTAAAACTCTCTGCTGCTTTATTACTGGACTGTCATGCTGACGAGAGCTTTTCATCTCTACAGCTCTGTGGACTCTCTCCTCGTGTGGGACTCGTCAGTTTTATGTGGTGAATGAAGAGAAGAACTGGACTGAAGCTCAGAGTTACTGCAGAGACAAATTCACTGATCTGGCCACCATTAAGAACCAACAGGACATGGACGCTGTTAAAGCTGTTCTCAGCGGGGCAGGAGGCGATTTCTGGATCGGACTGAAGCAGAGCAATCAAAAGACCACTGTATGTTACTGTGTACATTCAGACGAAGCACCACAATAACTAATGCCTAATCAATCGCGATTAATCACGATTGATTAAAGTTTGTGTAGTTAACAGGGTCAGGGGTTTTGCGGGGGAGGGGTAGGTTGGATTAACAAATTTGATATTATTGGTTGATTATACACCGACCAGCCATAACATTAAAACCACCTCCCTGTATCTACACACACTGTCCACTGTATCAGCTCCACTGACCATACAGGAGCTAGGTCAGCGGTCACATGACTCCTCAGTGTCACTGCTGGACTGAGAATCGTCCACCAACCAAAACTATCCAGACAGCAGCGTCCTGTGGGCGGGCGTCCTGTGTCCACTGATGAAGAACTAGAGAACACAAACTGTGCAGCAGCAGATGAGCTACTGTCTCTGACTTTACATCTACAAGGTGGACCAGCAAGTAGTAGGAGTGTCTAATAGAGTGGACAGTGAGTGGACACAGTGTTTAAACACTCCAGCAGCACTGCTGTGTCTGATCCACTCACACCAGCACAACACAGACTAATGCATCATCACCACATCAGTATCACTGCAGTGCTGAGAATGATCCATCAACCTAATTGTATCTGCTCTGTGGTGGTCCTGTGGGGGTCCTGATCATTAAAGAATAGAGTAATAAAGTATGCAGAGAATCAGATGAACTACAGTCTGTAAGTGGAGCTCCTGTATGGTCAGTGGAGCTGATACAGTGGACAGTGAGTGGAGGTCCTATATGGACAGTGGAGCTGATACAGTGGACAGTGAGTGGAGATATAAGGAGGTGGTGTTAATGTTATGGTTGATCGGTGTGTGTATGGTTCCACTCAAGCTGGTCTGTAATTATGACACTATTACAGTTTAGGTGGCACGGTGGTGTAGTGGTCAGTACGGTGGTGTAGTGGTCAGTACGGTGGTGTAGTGGTCAGTACGGTGGTGTAGTGGTTAGTAAGGTGGTGTAGTGGTCAGTAAGGTGGTGTAGTGGTCAGTACGGTGGTGTAGTGGTCAGTACGATGGTGTAGTGGTTAGTACGGTGGTGTAGTGGTTAGTACGGTGGTGTAGTGGTCAGTACGGTGGTGTAGTGGTTAGTACGGTGGTGTAGTGGTTAGTACGGTGGTGTAGTGGTTAGTACGGTGGTGTAGTGTTAGTATGGTGGTGTAGTGGTTAGTATGGTGGTGTAGTGGTTAGTACGGTGGTGTAGTGGTTAGTATGGTGGTGTAGTGGTTAGTACGGTGGTGTAGTGGTTAGTACGGTGGTGTAGTGGTCAGTACGGTGGTGTAGTGGTCAGTACGGTGGTGTAGTGGTTAGTACGGTGGTGTAGTGGTTAGTACGATGGTGTAGTGGTTAGTATGGTGGTGTAGTGGTTAGTACGGTGGTGTAGTGGTTAGTATGGTGGTGTAGTGGTTAGTACATTAGTGTAGTGGTTAGTATGGTGGTGTAGTGGTTAGTACGGTGGTGTAGTGGTTAGTATGGTGGTGTAGTGGTTAGTACATTAGTGTAGTGGTTAGTAAGGTGGTGTAGTGGTTAGTATGGTGGTGTAGTGGTTAGTACATTAGTGTAGTGGTTAGTATGGTGGTGTAGTGGTTAGTACGGTGGTGTAGTGGTTAGTATGGTGGTGTAGTGGTTAGTACATTAGTGTAGTGGTTAGTAAGGTGGTGTAGTGGTTAGTATGGTGGTGTAGTGGTTAGTATGGTGGTGTAGTGGTTAGTATGGTGGTGTAGTGGTTAGTACGGTGGTGTAGTGGTTAGTACGGTGGTGTAGTGGTTAGTATGGTGGTGTAGTGGTTAGTATGGTGGTGTAGTGGTTAGTAAGGTGGTGTAGTGGTTAGTACGGTGGTGTAGTGGTTAGTATGGTGGTGTAGTGGTTAGTATGGTGGTGTAGTGGTTAGTATGGTGGTGTAGTGGTTAGTAAGGTGGTGTAGTGGTTAGTATGGTGGTGTAGTGGTTAGTAAGGTGGTTGTAGTGGTTAGTATGGTGGTGTAGTGGTTAGTATGGTGGTGTAGTGGTTAGTAAGGTGGTGTAGTGGTTAGTATGGTGGTGTAGTGGTTAGTAAGGTGGTGTAGTGGTTAGTACGGTGGTGTAGTGGTTAGTATGGTGGTGTAGTGGTTAGTATGGTGGTGTAGTGGTCAGCACCTGGTGATCGCCTCACCTGGGTTTCCTCCGGATACTCTGGTTTCCTCCTATAGTCCACACACATGCATGTTAGGTTGATTGCTCACTCTAAATTAAATGTAGTGTGTAAAGTTGTGAGTGTGTGATGGATTGGTGTACCCTGCCTTTGCCTGATGACCCCCCACTCCCCCAGGACTAGCGGGATAAAGCAGAAGCTAATGGATGGATGGATGAGATAAATTACATGTACTGTGTTCAAATTATGTAGAAAAGCGATGATATGCTGGTTCATTTTTTGTTAAAGCAGCTACATTACAAAAGCTAATTACTGAAATGAAGTGACTGACAGGATAAAAGTGTTATACTGGACAATCATGGTATAATAGTCAGTGTTTTAAACAGTTCACTGATCAGTTATTAATGTGTTTCTAGAGCTGGAGCTGGTCAGATGGAAATACCTCCTCATACAGATACTGGAACACTGGAGAACCAAACAACAACGGAATTGATAACTGTGTGGAATCACAAAGTGACAAAGAATACAGATGGAATGATGTGGGCTGCCATTACCTACGTCCATTCATCTGCTATGAAGGTGAGAAACATAAAAACACTTTAACCTGTAAACATATAGGTGAAGGTAGTGTTACAGTTTACCTGTACACAGGTAGGTGAAGGTAGTGTTATAGTTTATCTGTACACAGGTAGGTGAAGGTAGTGTTACAGTTTACCTGTACACAGGTAGGTGAAGGTAGTGTTATACTTTACCTGTATACAGGTAGGTGAAGGTAGTGTTATAATTTACCTGTACACAGGTAGGTGAAGGTAGTGTTACAGTTTATCTGTACACAGGTAGGTGAAGGTAGTGTTACAGTTTATATGTACACAGGTGGGTGAAGGCAGTGTTACAGTTTACCTGTACACAGGTAGGTGAAGGTAGTGTTATAATTTACCTGTACACAGGTAGGTGAGGGTAGTGTTACAGTTTATCTGTACACAGGTAGGTGAAGGTGGTGTTACAGCTTACCTGTACACAGGTAGGTGAAGGTAGTGTTACAGTTTATCTGTACACAGGTAGGTGAAGGTAGTGTTACAGTTTACCTGTACACAGGTAGGTGAAGGTAATGTTACAGTTTACCTGTACACAGGTAGGTGAAGGTAGTGTTACAGTTTACCTGTACACAGGTAGGTGAAGGTAGTGTTATAATTTACCTGTACACAGGTAGGTGAGGGTTAGGGTTATAGTTTACCTGTACACAGGTAGGTGAGGGTAGTGTTACAGTTTACCTGTACACAGGTAGGTGAAGGTAGTGTTTCAGCTTACCTGTACACAGGTAGGTGAAGGTAGTGTTATAGTTTACCTGTACACCGGTAGGTGAGGGTAGTGTTACAGTTTATCTGTACACAGGTAGGTGAAGGTAGTGTTACAGCTTACCTGTACACAGGTAGGTGAAGGTAGTGTTATAGTTTACCTGTACACAGGTAGGTGAGGGTAGTGTTACAGCTTACCTGTACACAGGTAGGTGAAGGTAGTGTTATAGTTTACCTGTACACAGGTAGGTGAAGGTAGTGTTATAGTTTATCTGTACACAGGTAGGTGAAGGTAGTGTTATAGTTTACCTGTACACAGGTAGGTGAAGGTAATGTTACAGTTTACCTGTACACAGGTAGGTGAAGGTAGTGTTATAGTTTACCTGTACTCAGGTAGGTGAAGGTAGTGTTATAGTTTACCTGTACACAGGTAGGTGAGGGTAGTGTTACAGTTTATCTGTACACAGGTAGGTGAAGGTAGTGTTACAGTTTACATGTACACAGGTAGATGAAGGTAGTGTTACAGTTTATCAGTACACAGGTAGGTGAAGGTAGTGTTACAGTTTACCTGTACACAGGTAGGTGAAGGTAGTGTTACAGTTTACATGTACACAGGTAGGTGAGGGTAGTGTTATAGTTTACCTGTACACAGGTAGGTGAAGGTAGTGTTATAGTTTATCTGTACACAGGTAGGTGAAGGTAGTGTTATAGTTTACCTGTACTCAGGTAGGTGAAGGTAGTGTTATAGTTTACCTGTACACAGGTAGGTGAGGGTAGTGTTACAGTTTATCTGTACACAGGTAGGTGAAGGTAGTGTTACAGTTTACATGTACACAGGTAGATGAAGGTAGTGTTACAGTTTATCAGTACACAGGTAGGTGAAGGTAGTGTTACAGTTTACCTGTACACAGGTAGGTGAAGGTAGTGTTACAGTTTACCTGTACACAGGTAGGTGAGGGTAGTGTTACAGTTTATCTGTACACAGGTAGGTGAAGGTAGTGTTACAGTTTACCTGTACACAGGTGAAAGTAGCGTTACAGTTTACCTGTACACAGGTAGGTGAAGGTAGGGTTACAGTTTACCTATACACAGGTAGGTGAAGGTAGTGTTACAGTTTACCTGTACACAGGTGAAAGTAGTGTTTCAGTTTACCTGTACACAGGTAGGTGAAGGTAGGGTTACAGTTTACCTATACACAGGTAGGTGAAGGTAGTGTTACAGTTTACATGTACACAGGTAGATGAAGGTAGTGTTACAGTTTATCTGTACACAGGTGAAAGTAGTGTTTCAGTTTACCTGTACACAGGTAGGTGAAGGTAGTGTTACAGTTTACATGTACACAGGTAGGTGAAGGTAGTGTTACAGTTTACCTGTACACAGGTGAAAGTAGTGTTTCAGTTTACCTGTACACAGGTAGGTGAAGGTAGTGTTACAGTTTACATGTACACAGGTAGATGAAGGTAGTGTTACAGTTTATCTGTACACAGGTAGGTGAAGGTAGTGTAACAGTTTACCTGTACACAGGTGAAAGTAGTGTTCCAGTTTACCTGTACACAGGTAGGTGAAGGTAGTGTTACAGTTTACCTGTACACAGGTGAAAGTAGTGTTTCAGTTTACCTGTACACAGGTAGGTGAAGGTAGTGTTACAGTTTACCTGTACACAGGTGAAAGTAGTGTTTCAGTTTACCTGTACACAGGTAGGTGAAGGTAGGGCTATAGTTTACCTGTACACAGGTAGGTGAAGGTGGTGTTATAGGCTACCTGTACACAGGTAGGTGAAAGTAGTGTTTCAGTTTACCTGTACACAGGTAGGTGAAATTAGTGTTTCAGTTTACCTGTACACAGGTAGGTGAAGGTAGGGTTACAGTTTATCTGTACACAGGTAGGTGAAGGTAGTGTAACAGTTTACCTGTACACAGGTAGGTGAAGGTAGTGTTATAGTTTACCTGTACACAGGTAGGTGAAGGTAGTGTTATAGTTTATCTGTACACAGGTAGGTGAAGGTAGTGTTATAGTTTACCTGTACACAGGTAGGTAAACAGCTATACCACTAAACAGGTATATTTATAAAACAGCTATACCACTAAAACAGCTATATCACTAAAACAGCTATATCACTAAAACAGGTATATCACTAAAACAGGTATATTTATAAAACAGGTATATCACTAAAACAGGTATATTTATAGAACAGCTATACCATTAAAACAGCTATACCATTAAAACAGCTATACCATTAAAACAGCTATATCACTAAAACAGGTATATTTCTAAAACAGGTATATCACTAAAACAGGTATATTTCTAAAACAGGTATATCACTAAAACAGGTATATTTCTAAAACAGCTATACCATTAAAACAGCTATACCATTAAAACAGGTATATTTCTAAAATAGCTATACTACTAAAACAGCTATATTTCTTAAACAGCTATACTACTAAAACAGCTATAACACTAAAACAGCTATAACACTAAAACAGCTATATTACTAAAACAGCTATATTTCTAAAATAGCTATACTACTAAAACAGCTATACTACTAAAACAGCTATACCACTAAAACAGGTATATTTCTTAAACAGCTATACTACTAAAACAGCTATAACACTAAAACAGCTCTATTACTAAAACAGCTATACCACTAAAACAGGTATATTTCTAAAATAGCTATACTACTAAAACAGCTATACCAGTAAAACAGCTATACTACTAAAACAGCTATACCAGTAAAACAGCTATACCACTAAAACAGGTATATTTCTTAAACAGCTATACTACTAAAACAGATATAACACTAAAACCACTATAACACTAAAACAGCTGTATTTCTAAAACAGCTATACCACTAAAACAGCTATAACACTAAAACAGGTATATTTCTAAAACAGCTATACCACTAAAACAGCTATATTTCTAAAACAGCTATACCACTAAAACAGCTATAACACTAAAACAGGTATATTTCTAAAACAGCTATACCACTAAAACAGCTATACCACTAAAACAGCTACAACACTAAAACAGCTATATTTCTAAAACAGCTATACCACTAAAACAGCTATAACACTAAAACAGCTATATTTCTAAAACAGCTATACCACTAAAACAGCTATAACACTAAAACAGGTATATTTCTAAAATAGCTATACTACTAAAACAGCTATACCAGTAAAACAGCTGTAACACTAAAACAGCTATACCAGTAAAACAGCTATATTTCTTAAACAGCTATACTACTAAAACAGCTATACCAGTAAAACAGCTATACTACTAAAACAGCTATACCAGTAAAACAGCTATACTACTAAAACATATATAACACTAAAACATCTATACAACTAAAACAGCTATAACACTAAAACAGATATAACACTAAAACAGCTATACAACTAAAACAGCTATAACACTAAAACAGCTATAACACTAAAACAGCTATATTACTAAAACAGCTATATTTCTAAAACAGCTATATTACTAAAACAGCTATACCACTAAAACAGCTATATTTCTAAAACAGCTATAACACTAAAACAGCTATATTTCTAAAACAGATATAACACTAAAACAGCTATATTTCTTAAACAGCTATACCACTAAAACAGCTATAACACTAAAACAGCTATATTTCTAAAACAGCTATAACACTAAAACAGCTAAACCACTAAAACAGCTATAACACTAAAACAGCTATATTTCTAAAACAGATATAACACTAAAACAGCTATATTTCTTAAACAGCTATAACACTAAAACAGCTATACCACTAAAACCGCTATGTTACTAAAACAGCTATAACACTAAAACCGCTATGTTACTAAAACAGCTATAACACTAATACAGCTATACTACTAAAACAGATATATCACTAAAACCGCTATACCACTAAAACCGCTATGTTACTAAAACAGCTATAACACTAATACAGCTATACTACTAAAACAGCTATAACACTAATACAGCTATACTACTAAAACAGATATATCACTAAAACAGCTATACTACTAAAACAGATATATCACTAAAACAGCTATACTACTAAAACAGATATATCACTAAAACAGCTATAACACTAAAACAGATATGTTTATGTTGCAAATATATTCCACTGACCCACTTGTGTTCTCTCTCCTCGATTAAGCTATTCCACTCGTCCTGATTGATCAGCAGAAGACGTGGAGAGAAGCTCTGACATACTGCACAGAGAATCATGTGGAACTTGTTTCAGTTAATACTGAGAAAATTCAGCACTGGGTAGAGTTTGTTGTTAAACCTGCCTCCACTGATAATGTGTGGCTGGGTCTGCGTCACACCTGCACCCTGGGCTTCTGGTTCTGGGTGAGTGGAGAGTCGATGTGCTACGAGAACTGGGCTACGGGGAACGGGACAGGAGTGGAAGACTGCAGTGCAGGAGAAAGAACAGGAGCGGTGCAGTCTGGAAGTAAGCAGTGGGTCAGTCTGCCAGAGACTCAGACTCTCAACTTCATCTGCTCCACCTATGAGGATAAATAAGAAAACTTTGATTTCTCTCATCAGCAAACATATCAGTTCTAAGTAAAGCTTATCTTTTTGTGTCTTCTTTTATTAGGACTATAAGAGGTTGTGGGTACTTACATCAGTAATTAACTGCATTTACATACTTTTACTTAGTATATACACTACTGTGCAAAAGTCAGCACCTAAGCTGATTGTTTAAAAGCTTTTATCTGATCAATAAGTGTGTGTTCACCAGTAAGATGAGCAGATCTGATTAGAACAGATGTAAATAATCATACATACAATACAAAGTAACATGAATATCTTATTGTGAGAGAAGTAGATCAGATCTTGAGCTCCAGTTTGAAGAACAAAGTGTAGGTCCAGATTTCTCCTGGACGCCCCAGACATTGTATGAACGTATTCAGTTCCTTCAGCAGCAATCTTGATTTAGCTTAATGAAGTACTGAGCAGTCAAAGCAGGTATTAGATGAGAACTGTTAATAATACTGGGTTGTTTATAGAAGGAGAAGCTTGGAAAGGGTTAAATAAACACACTCACATATGTAAAAGCACTACTTACTCTATTAATACTGTTTGAATAATAATGTCCCCAAGTGACTTTTGCACAGAACTGTATATCTACACAAAAATGCACCAAATGACAGCACAATGAATATGTAACGCATGCTCTGTGATGTTCTTCGTCCAGTTTAATAGCCATTGATTCACCAGTCAGTGTAACTGCATATAGACAAAACAACAAAACTGCCACTGTCCAAATACTTATTGAAAATTTGTGTTAATGAATGTCAGCAGCAATTTTCCAATACATTATATACATTATATACATATATACACACACACCAACCAGTCATAACATTAAAACTACCCTTTTATATCTACACACACACTGTCCACTGTATCAGCTCCACTGACCATATAGGAGCTACACTTACAGACTGTAGTTCATCTGATTCTCTGTATACTTTATTACTCTGTTCTTTAATGATCAGGACCCCCACAGGACCACCACAGAGCAGATACTATTAGGGAGGTGGATCATTCTCAGCACTGCAGTGACAATGACGTGATGCTGGTATGAGTGGATCAGACAGCAGTGCTGCTGCTGGAGTGTTTAAACACTGTGTCCACTCACTGTCCACTCTATTAGACACTCCTACTACTTGCTGGTCCACCTTGTAGATGTAAAGTCAGAGACAGTAGCTCATCTGCTGCTGCACAGTTTGTGTTCCTCTAGTTCTTCATCAGTGGACACAGGACGCCGCCCACAGGACACTGCTGTGTGGATAGTTTTGGTTGGTGGACAATTCTCAGTCCAGCAGTGACACTAAGGTGTTTAAACACTCCAGTAGCAGCACTGCTGTGTCTGATCCACTCACACCAGCACAACACACGCTAACACACCACCACCACATCAGTAAAGAACAGAGTAATAAAGTATACAGAGAATCAGATGAACTACAGTCTGTAAGTGTAGCTCCTATATGGTCAGCGGAGCTGATACAGTGGACAGTGTGTGAAGATATAAGAGATGGTTTTAATGTTATATATATATATATAGTCTTAGGTGAAATAACAGAAGCTATGACTGACGGAATTTCTTTTAATGCTCTGTCTTAAATAGCCTCCCATATATATTACTTTAGCCTCCCATATATATTACTTTTATTACTTTCATCTTGTTTGTGTTTTTATTTTATTTTAAATATTTATATTAATTTATTAAACTAACATGTTGGTGTACATTATTTGATTCATTCTTTTTGTTTTCTCTGTAAAACTCTTTGTGGTTGTGGAACTAAAATGAAAGATTCTAATACTGCTGTTATTTAACACTGTGTTTGCTGTACGTCAGTATTTGCACAGTTTCACTGTTTCCATCACAGCACTGTCCTATAGGGTCTCATTTGAGGAAAATAAAACCACCTGGTCAAAAACTTGATGTTTCTATACATGTACCATGTTCATGATTTTCTACTAAAAAAGAATAAATCTGTCACAAGCTTTCTATCTGATGATATATATTTAAAAAATAAATGAAAAATATTGATTTTTTCACCAAGCGAAGCCATTCTACTGCTCCTTTTCTACCCTGGAAGAACGAGAAGGACCAGAAGGACAGAACAAGCAGTAATATATATACACTACCGCTCAAAAGTTTATGATCACTTTAGAATTTCATTTCATGCAATTTTCATGCAATTCACAAACAATATTGTTCATTTCACAATTAATATAAGTGTATCAGATGATTTTTAAAGAATAAAAATGTTTGTATTAAAGTCTATTTTTGTATAGAGGCTTATTTTACATATAGTCTATTATCAGTAATTCTCAGTCCTCTGTCTAAATCTCCTGGTACGACCACCAATCCAAGTTAAGGATGTTATTGGACTAATGGTTGTTTGGACACTCTTGCTCAATTGTGATGCACAGCTGAAAAACATTCTACTAATAAGTGAGTATAAAAGGAAGAACAACATTCTAGGTTAGTTTAGTATCTGAAGATCAGCAGTTGATGGCTTGCTGACCGACTCACAATGACCAGAAAGAAACAACTTTCTTTAGAGACCCGTCAGTCCATTGTTGTGTTAAGGAAGAAGATACTCCATTAAAACAAGAACATTTCACTGTGATCCCAAACTTTTAAAAGGTAGTGTATATATATATATATATATACACACACACATGTATTTACAGGAGAGGCCAAAAACCTTCTTCACTTTCCAAGACATTTTAGAGCATTTCTATTAGTCCATTAACCATGAAATTATTTTCTATACAGCCAAAAGTGTTCACGCACCTATCCAAATTACTAAATTCAGGTGTTCCCATCACTTTCATGGCCACAGGTGTATAAAACCTAGTACCTAGTCCTGCAGACTGCTTCTACACACATTAGTGAAAGAATGGGTCTCTCTCAGGAGCTCAGTGAACTCAGTGTGGTACCATGATAGGACGCCACCTGTGCAACAAGTCCAGTCGTGAAATTTCCTCACTACTAAATATTCCACAGTGGACTGTCAGTGGATAAAGCACAGTGTCTTTTCTCATGAACACACCCCTGAACCGTGTGGAGAGTCTTCCCAGCTAAAGCTGTTATAGCTGCAAAGGGTGGGCCGACATCATATTAAACCCTATGGATTAAGAATGGGACGTCACTCAAGTTCATATGTGTGTGAAGACAGATGAGCGAATACTTTTGGCAATATAGTACATGTTTTTCTTTGGACAGTGATCTTAGTAGTTATACTGTATGTGCAGTCGCTGTGCTGTTGTGATGGGAATGCCTATTTCACAAAAGTATCATAGTCCAGTATCAGAAATGTCCACCACTGGCCAAACCAGAGCTGCTCCAAGTTTCTAGGGAAACCCCACCCAGTGAGAGAGTAAACAGATTTTTCAACATCTTTGTTTTTCCTTTAAAATAATATTTTTTAAAGCCTCTTTAGTGTTTTTGACTGGTTGCATTAGAAACACTCCACTTTGCCCTCCCCAACACTGGGCTCAATGAACAACATCTGTTTCTGCTCGCAGCCAGCAGATGGCGCAGGTGTGCACGGTTCGTATGAAGCAGTAGATTTACACTAGATAGTCTAGCATGCAGGAGGCATGAACACCAACTGGAGCACAGCCTGGAATAAACTTCTCATCCGGGTTACAGCCGTAGAGGAACGCCCATCTGCACAGAGGGAAAAAACCTGGAGTAGGTCACTACATGGCAGGCTAGCCAGTTTCCCTCCCCCCCCAAAAACACCAGAAAGACCCCAAAGTGGACGGACATTTGGTGAACCCCCTCGGAGAGCAATGAGGTGCATCGTGCCCGGCTGTAACAACTCCGGCGTGAGCGCGCGCTTCCACGCGTTTCCTCTGGCCGATGGCGCATTGTGTCGCACTTGGCTGCGCTCCGTCCAGCACCCCGCGTTCGGAGCCGACACGGACCTCACGGTGGTCACTCAGCAGCGGCTCAAGGTGTGCAGCGACCACTTCGTAGCCGCAGACTACACCGGCAACTGCCTGAAGGACGAAGCGGTTCCCTCCGTGTTCCCGTGGACGGGGATACGGGTGGAGATGCTCTCCCAGCCGCTGGAGGAGGAGGAGGAGGAGGAGGAGGAGGAGGTGGGTGGGTGGTCGGTCTTGGCAAAAGCCTTAGAAGAAGTTGGCTTCCTGTTTGCCAGCTTGTTGTTCCAGTTGTTCTTTCCTGGTCTACCTTAAATGGGGCTGAATGGAACTGCAGTTAAGGTGGAACGGAAACATTCAAACAAGAAGTTGACCAATAAGTGGCTTCCTCTATAGGCAGCCAGTGTAGCCCATAGTTTTATATAGAAATATATGGTGAGGATAGAGAAGCACGGCATTTAAGAAGCATGCTTGGAGTCCAGAACTACTTCTGTGGTCAGAAGAACCAAAATCCTGGACACCCATATGGTCAACAACAGATACCACCATATAGTATAGAAATAATGCAAGTCCATCAGAAGTGCATTCAGTTAGTACAGTATGTTAAGTATACCCTGCTGATAAAGTGGGAAATGCATGCTGGTCTATGCTTTAGCTGGTCACCCCAGCATGGTCATTGTCAGAGGTAGGTAGTCTAAATCAGTACTCCAGTAAAAGTACTGATACAAGTAAAAGTGAAAGTGCCTTCATGTAAAGCAACTTGAGTAAAAGTACTGAATAAGTTACAGAACTGCGGTGGAACTGAAGTAAATCCAGCATCTGTCCGAGTACAGAGTTTGTATGGCTCCATTTTTTTCTATTTATTATTTTGGGATAAACAATAAAAGTCAAAGCTCCAAAGTCAGAATGCAGCATGAGTCGTACCCAAAAACAGGTTCACTTGAAGTGACGCCTACTCCTTCTCCTTAAAGTTGAATCAGTTTTCAAGATGCAGTGAACTGTTAATACATATATTGGAAAGTTATTGGTTTGTAAGTGAACATTTGTAATATCTAATGTCGTTCTTAATTTCAAGGAGACATCTGACAAAGAAGACTCTCCGGTTGCAACCTGCTCCCAAATGAAAGAGGAACCCAATCAGAAAGGTAGGGATCATATATATATATATATATATATATATATATATATATATATATATATATATATATATATAAAACTTTAAAAACTTTACAGGAGAGAACACAAACTGTCTTCACCTTCAATGTAAGTCAATGGATCAGAATTTGTATAAGCTTGTCCAGTTTGCACTACTGTTTATAATTGCACTAGCCATACCCACATACTTTAATCTAGCAGCTATCTACGTCACTCTATTGTGTTAATATCAGGGACCTTATATACCTTTATATTTATATTTGTACGATTAGTAATATTTATAAGCTTAGTCATATATTTTTATGATCAATGTTATTTAATGTTAATGTTTATTGCTGCACCAGGAGTCTGAGTGTAACGCAATTTCAACCCTCTGTATGTTCTATACATATTGCAGTATTGACAATAAGGCTGAATTTGACTTTAACTTTGGTCTATATATCATGAAATTTTCCCTCTATGTAAATGGCAGCGGCTGCATGTAGAAATTTAAGACATGTTTTTCATTGGACAGCGACATTGTGTATATATATATATATATATATATATATATATATATATATATATATATATGTATATATATATATATATATATATGTATGTATGTGTATATATATATATATATATATATATATATATATATATATATATATATATATATATATAGTTACGTAGTTATGTAGGAAAACCCATTTAAAGTACTCTTTGATGGGAGTCCTTATGTCTTCAGTACATTCCACAGTGGATTCAGTTCTGGTACAAATTCAATCTTTTTCAAATCTGTTTTTAGTCAAGAGGTCAAGTGCCATTAAAACTCTATAATAAAGGATTTGTTTTTCTATTTATCCGGTATTCTGCATGTCACTATGAAACATTTAGGCATTGCATTTCCTGTTATTTCACTGTAGTGGCTGCTTTTCAACATGGCCTGAATTCCTCTCCATATGTTAATACAGTTAGGATATATGTAAATCAGCACTCAGCTTGTCACAAGGGTGGATGTTATGGAAAGAGGAAGTTCTGCCTTTGTCAGTTGCTCAGCTGGTCATAATGCTGAGATTATAAGTCCTATGTTAGATAAGCTTCACCAGTGGTTCTCAGTGGTAGTCCTGGAGGAAGTGCAGTGTAGAGTTCAATGCTTTACATTCTTTAACATCAAATTCATCTCATTGTGTATTTACTGACCGCTTATAACCGAGAGGCGGGTAAAGGATCCTGAATTAATACTGAAGTGAAAGTACTGATATAAAGCAACTTGAGTAAAACTACTTAAGTACTGAGTAACTTACAGAACGGTGGAACTCCTTAGTAAATCCAGCATCTCTTAGCACAGGAACTGAATCTTATCCAGCTGAAAGTTTCTATTGGTTTTTATTTTGGTTTAAAATAAAATGCTTAAGCTCTAAAGTCAGAGATGTAACCAATCACAAAGCAGTACAGAATTAAATTAAACACAAAACTGGAATTAGTAACTAAATATGAAGAGCTGAATGTAGGTTCCTTTACTCACTAATATACTGGATGAGAGAGAAAAGTATTACTATTAGAAAATACTCAGCAGAGTTCAAATCCACCAGTACTGAAATACTTGTATTTGAGTAAATGTAACTAGTTACTACCCACCTCGGCTTATGAGCCTGAGAGGTATTAAAGCCCAGTGTAGGCGATGTGCCGTGCCTGGAGCCCCAGAAATGGAACTTGTTATTTTTGATATTATTTATTTATTTGTTATTTTGAAAAATAATTCTCTGGAATATAATTATATTTACAGCTTTCAAGATCAGCCAAACACCCGAAGTATCTGGCATACTTAAGTAAGTCTTGAACTTTGTTTTGTTTTGAGTTTTGTGCTTTGAAGTGTTTTAAAAGTGCCACAGAATATGTTTATTTGGTATGCTGAATTATTTTCTGATGCCTGTGTGGAAGGTATATAACCTTGTGGTGAAAAAGACCTGGATGCAGATTTGGCCCTAGAAACCGCAGTATTTAAGGTGGAACATCCAGATGGGAAGCTTCTATTTACTCAGTAAAACACTTTATTATATAAATATTAAACAGTATTAATAGAGTTAGTAGTGCTTTTACATACGTCAGTGGTTTATTTAACCCTTTTCAATCTTCTCCTTCTATAAACAACCCAGTATTATCTACAGTTCTCATCTAATACCTGCTTTGACTGCTCAGTACTTCATTAAGCTAAATCAAGATTTGCTGCTGAAGGAACTGAATACATTCATACAATGTCTGGGGCGTCCAGGAGAAATCTGGAACTACACTTTGTTCTTCAAACTGGATCAAGATCTGATCTACTTCTCTCACAAAAACATATTCATGTTACTTTGTATTGTATGTATGATTATTTACATCTGTTCTAATCAGATCTGCTGTTTTTACTGGTGAACATACACATACATTGATCAGATAAACTATCAGCTTTGGTGATTAGGTAAGACTTTTACACAGTAGTGTATGTACTGAACTCTCCATATTTAACTATGACATTGTAAATACAGTTTTTCATTCTGTGGCACTTTTAACTACCACTACTTCTGTCTTAACAGGAAATTCAGGTAAACATAGTATTGAAAGTAAAATCACACTTTGGGCATCAATGTGTGAAACATGCACTGAATGTGTTTTTTTTTTAGGAAGCTTATTTTTAGCTTATTGTTAATGCAGTAAAAGAATGTTTTTTATGGTTTTATCTTTAAAGCTATAAAAAATACCTTTACCTCTCTTTCTCACAGGGGTAGTGAGGTGATGGTGAACACGCAGTGTTTGCTGGAGCTCTTCAAGTGCTGCTCCGTTTGTCTGGTCGAGTGCTTTGTCACCATTGAGGGCAACGAGAAGCTGTTCACTGTCATCCAGGATTGCCAGAGTTGTGGCCACCACAGGAAATGGAGAAGCCATCCTAACTCTGATGATGAACATGTGGAGGATTCCCTCGAGGACCACGAAAACAGTGAGGACACTGTCCATGAAGAGAACAAAGAACTTAAGGAAAGCAGCCATAAAGAACTCAAATGTCACAAGAAGCCCTCCCATAAGAAGTCCATCTATGAAGAACAGAAGAACGAGGACACAGTTTCACACGCAGACGCACAACATAGACCACAGCCTGGGAACAAGGATGGCCAGGTGTGTATTTATTCAGCAAGTTTAGGTCCTGCATTGCATGCAAGCAGTCTGATTCTCAGATGTTGTGAATGGTTTTTGTAATAGATGATTGATGCCATGTTTACATTTATGGACCACAGTTAAGTACACCAGGAAAACTCACTGCGCTTGTTTCCCTTGTTGATTAATCAAGTTTTATGATGCGCCAGAATCTGCATTACCACATAATGAAGAAGTTAACCAGCTTAGAAGGGTCGCTAGCCTTCAGCCAATCAAAATAATTCATCCTCATTTTTCCCCTACACTGTACATCTGTATTCACCCTAAAACACTCTGTTAGAGCTCCTGTGTCTTTAAGGACTGCCTTCTAATGAGCCCAGTGTGCTCTGATTGGTCAGCTCGCCCACTGTTCTTCCAGAGTGGTTGGAAGTTCAGCCTCTACAGGTGGTCAGTAAGGATTGCATTACAAGATGATGTCACCTTGTAACAGTTACTTAACTTAGAACGTTTACATTCACAAAAATGTTCTTGCTGTATATAGGCAAGAACCTGGAAATATGTATCATGACACATGCAGGGGTTACGATTCAATATATTGTGATATATTGAGATATAGCAAGTAAAGCGATATAATGTGTCCTAAAGTCCTAGTATAAAACATATGCATAGGTTTGCTAATGCTAACACCCTTATGCTATTTATTTACTTTAGAGTGGGAGAGTTGCTGTCTAGTGGTCGGAGGTTTAAACACAAAACGATCCACTGTCTGCCACAAATCTTTGTGTGTAAACTATTAAATAATGTAAACTTCGTTTTTAGAGAATTGATACAGAATCACAAAACACTAATTTATTGAGCATTTCTAATGCAATTATTAGCTATGATGTTTAAAAAAGCAGAAAGGCACACAAACCATTTAACATAAATACTTTAGTGCCTTAACCTGATTGTAATCGCCCTCCTCCGCTCATCAGAGGCATCAGAAGAGGTTAAATACGCCATATCATAAAACAAAATGTCAAACCAAGTGGCATTTAAACACACTAATGTAAT
Source organism: Megaleporinus macrocephalus (assembly GCA_021613375.1). NCBI lineage: Eukaryota > Metazoa > Chordata > Actinopteri > Characiformes > Anostomidae > Megaleporinus > Megaleporinus macrocephalus. The sequence continues at coordinate 7,516,660 of CM038708.1, forward strand.
GGCTATTTAAAAAGCAGCTGCTGTATTTCAGAACATCCTGCTATAAGCTCTTTGGTTTGGGTAGTTCTTGTTAGATGACTGTAGGTTTACCTCCAAAATTTCTTTGTTCACATCCGTGTCTATGAACCCATCAATCTCAATGACACTGCTGTAAGAAAAAAAAAAGCCCCAGGCTTTGACATTATAGCAACTTTAAATACTTTAAGTGTCCAAATACTTTTAAAGACACTATATCCTAAACCTGTGAGCTTTAAATATTCAGTGTTGTCCACTGATTTTGGTGTCTGTCACAGTGTATATGATATAAATCACAATAAAAGCTCTGCTTTACCTTTAGAACGCGGTGACGGTGCCCCATCGCATGAAGACCAAAGAGGTGTCGATGGAAATCAAACAGATCATAGTGAGCATGAGAAACGAGAAGAAGTCGATTAGAGAAATAGGCAAAACGTTAGGCTTGTCGAAATCAACCGTCGGCTACATCCTTAAGAAGAAAGCCAGCACTGGAGACGTAAGTAACAGGAAGCGACCTGGACGGCCGAAGAAGGCCACTGAAGAGGTTGACCAAATAATCCTTTCCCTTATGACGAAAAACCCCCGAACGCCAGTCCAGCAGATCAAGAACACTCTGAAGGAGGTAGGTAGGGATGTGTCTTTGACCACCATACGCAGAAAACTGCATTCGCTGAACCACGCGATAGAGACCGCATTCCTTCAGAGCTTGAAAATGGAAAAGTAGCTTGTCTCTCCTTCCACGATGACGTGTTCTTGTTACATACACTTCTTTCCATGTTGAAGAAAGTCCTCTTTGTCTTCTGCTGATCGCATGGGGACAAGCTTCTGTCTGACCAACGGATGGAATTCAACATGCTACAAAGGGTGACGCAGCAACCTGTAGTTAGTTCCTAGCCAGTATAGCTTACGAAGCTTTGCAACAAGCTTTAAGAAGACACTGTTCAATGACTCAAGAGAAGCTGAGATCTTTCCTGGACTTCCTGGAGAAACGTGGAGATAGTGATACAAACCAACCAAACAAAGAATTCATCTTCATTTGTTCGTTCATTTATTCATTCATCAAATGCTTATCCTCCTGGGTGGTTGAAGGTGCTGGAGACTATCCCAGTGCTCATTCGACAGAAGGCAGGAAACCCTCTGGACAGGCTGCCCGAACATTAAAAAGCAAGCACACACAAAATTAGGGTCAATTTAACATCTCCAGGCAGCCTGACTGCATGTGTTTGGACTGCTGGAGGAAACAGGAGCTCCTGGAACCCCCCCCCCCTCCCACCCACCCGAGAACATGCTAATCCATACTGAAAGGACACCAATCATGTTTTCCTTCCAGTTCCTACTTAGCCTCAGTTTCTGACTACCCCTAATGTATGGGGATGCCAAGGATGAGTGAGTTAAGTTCTTGCACCACAAAGTGGAACGTTAGAGCTGCCATGGAAATGGGCCCATTGGTGATTCAAGCCGTTCTACTGCACTTAAAACGTCAATAAACCTCAAGATGTGCCAAGACCGGTGTAGCCCACCACAACACCCCAGCATAATGGCCTTGCCATGCACACAATAAATGGTTTAAACTAAAAGAGGCTTGGGCTGTTGGTATGTTTGTTTGTGTGGTGCATGATCTCCATGTACGCAGGCAGGTGCTCATAGCTGTCCATCATTCATTTATGTGATCTCCAGTCAAAGCAGCTATTAATTAACTTGATTTGGTTTAAAATAAGGCTACGTTCACATTACAAGCCTCATTAATCAATCCCGACTGGATTTGGCTATCTTGATGGTTCATATTCAGAAATGGAAGTGACCTGTATAGGTCTGTTATGTAAACAATATATGTGATATATGTGTGCCTCTGAATCGACACACATATACACACTAATACGTTTATATACGTCACCAACAACAAAAACTATTTGTGATCAGACTCTACAGCTCATTGTACGAGGGAGGTGTTGTCAGTACATGTTTAAATCGAGAAGGATGAAAAAAACAGTATTTGATCTCAGGCCACATATAAAAGTGACTCAAATCTGATTTGAGAGATCAGATTTGGGGCTTTCACACAGCCAGATCTGTGTCAGACTAAGAAAAAAATCTGATTTGAGTCAGCTTGCCAATGTGAACAATGTGAAGAGATTGCATACAGGTAGAGTCAATCAAAGGAAAATAGGAGGAATATGGGTAAAAGCTGCTAGACCCTTCAACACTGCCCTAATCAGATAAACAGCCCTTTTACCTTTGAGAGATTTAAAGAAAACATCAAGCTTCACTCTTGGTTCAGATCTAAGAACATTGACAGGTGTCACCTCAGCACTATGGGATCTGAAAGAATGTGTAGCTCTTCAAGAAGCTCCTCTCTGAGAAGATACAGACACAAACAATGAAGTAGCTGCTGTCCTCAGAACAATGGGCTGACCACCCCAGAGTCCAGAACCTGGACCTGGATGGTGAGAGGCAGAAGATTCTGTCAGGTTATAAGACTGAAGGTGTGAAGAACATCTCTGCGGTTTTCTTTGAAAGCTGATATTTTGTTATATTTGGTTGTTGGAGTTTCTGGGTATTTCGGTTAAATATGTTGTCTTTGTTTTCTTGGTGCTAAAACAAGATGGACCTCATTCACCATCATCTTTTTGTTTGTTCTTAAATTAGTTCTGAAGAAAGATCCTAAGAAAACGTGTACATCAGATTCATGGCCACAGAATTGTTCTCAGCTTTGTTCTCTTAAGTGTTATTAGTTACTATCACTTAAAGACAAATCCCAGATAATAAAACATGGTTAAAAATCAGAATCCTCATAAGAACTACCTTTAAGAAGGGTTTTAAGAATCATTTTTTTCTTAAGAATGGTTGGTGTATGTGGGCTGTACTGGCTGTTTTGACTGAAATAGAATTAAACGAGGCTGTTTTCTGACTTTCTGGCAAAGTATTGTAAGTCATTTAATAGAGCAAGACAATCTCATTCGTTATCACAGTTTAATTAGAAACACTACAGAATACAAATGACAAGAACTGTTCTGTAATTTATTTTTTTGGCAAGACAAACCGTCTACAGTAACGAGTAAGGCCGCTGACCATTACATGACGGACACAATACAATCAACTAGACTGTCAAGGCCCACAAGATGAAATTCAGTGTTCTGAATTGAAAACAATGCACAATTTAGTGGAATGTTTTTCAGCGGATGGGAAATATATCCAAGACCCAAGATTAACTATTACCAAACAGCTATAATTAAGAAATGGAGGGCCGGTTATGTGCACAACACATGATAAAGATGTGCTAATTCTGTGTAAACTTATTCTCCTTATCAATGATAAATTGATTAATAAAGTCAAATGCTCTTGGACAACGTTAGCAATCCTCCTTTACCAACCGAAACCAACCAAGTATGGTGGTCCAAACAAGTGGTTCTCAAATTGGGAGCCAACAAGTGTGATCCAAGTGATCTTTGAGCAGCAAATGTAGATCAACTTACAAAAAATAAGTTGCAAATTAAGTGACTAAAAGTGCCAAAATTGCTTACCAAGCACGGAGGTAAGGAAATAAAGAAATAAACATTCACTTGAACTGGTCTTCACTCCTATGTTCACTGTAGGTCTTTAATAATAATGGTTAATTTGTGTAAATGAGCACCAATAAAAAAACCTTTACTCTTTTTGCATCAACTCACTAAACACACCTTCATTTGGCCGCAAGTCATCATGCATCACTGTATGACCTGAATTTCAGTGTTTCTACCACCAGCTTTCCAAATATATCTCTCCTCTGGGCTTGGCACAGGCATTTGTTCTAAAATTAGTCTGAGAAACCTCACAAGCTTTGATGCAGTCATCAGGCAAACAGTTCAGACAACAACCCACAGTTTTGCAAAGGTGTAACGTCTGGTAACTGCTACATACACCAAGTCGCCAGTTAATTAGGTTCACTCGCTGACCGATAGGACCACCAATGACCAAGTATTAATTGAGTAGTGAACCCTGTTTCATTATGAAGAAAGCTAAATTAGTCCTGTTTAACTGGATTTAGCACAACACAGTATGCACAAATACTGGATAAAGATCAATGTATTCATAGTTTTTAGAGTATTTTTTACTACTTTTTATTTTTTCCTTGTTTGATCAGATGTTTAGAAAAATAATTATTCTAACATGTGTATTGTGAACAAATTTTTTTTTAAAGTATAGCTATATAACTTTATTTACCCTATAAAGTGCACCTACACTACTTGCCATATTGGCAATTATGTTGTTATTTCTGTGCAACAATTTATAAATTGTTTGTTTCAGTATTACAAACTACACGCTAAAAGGTATTTTAATGTATTATTATTTAATATTTCAAGTAACTGTTTTACACTATGGCTCTCTAAACCAATTCCAAAATCCTCTACAGCTTCACTTATCATTCCAGATACATATACACAACTGTGCAAAAGTCTGAGGCATCCAAGCTGATTATTTAAAAGCCTATCTGATTAATATGTGTATATTCACCAGTAAGAACAGCAGATATGATTAGAACAGATGTAAATAATCATACATACAATACAAAGTTATTGTGAAAGAAGTAGATCAGATCTTGAGCTCCAGTTTGAAGAACAAAGTTAGGTTCCAGATTTCTCCTGGACGCCCCAGACATTGTATGAATGTATTCAGTTCCTTCAGCAGCAATCTTGATTTAGCTTAATGAAGTACTGAGCAGTCAAAGCAGGTATTAGATGAGAACTGATAATAATACTGGGTTGTTTATAGAAGGAGAAGCTTGGAAAGGGTTAAATAAACACACTGATGTATGTTAAAGCACTACTTACTGTATTAATTAATACTTTTTGAATGTTTGAGTGTTTTTCTGAGCAAATAACTTTTTAAAAATAGCTTTTCAAATATAATAATAACTATTAAATTAATGCACAGTAAATCTGGAGATCATTTTGACTTTCCAGCTTTTTGGTATCCTATTAATTATCCAAAACATGTTCTAGTTCTAGGTTCTAGTATGTCAGACTATCACATTAGACTTGTTTTATACACTTGTCTGCAACTAAATTGGTTTATATCATTAAAAATATTGAATCCAACTTTTAAAAACCTAACCTCAACTGCTTTCCAGGCACTGTGAATAGGCGTGTGTTCACTAGTGTGTGTATATGTGGGTACTTCCCTGCAAAATGCAGAGGTCAAATTCCACTGTGTGCAAACACAAATGGCAAATAGTTCTAAATCCTAAATAACCGTAAGCCTACAAAGTACTTTTCATAAGATGGAACTACTAAACATATGAGCATTCTTAAAGATATTTTTAGCTATTTTATTCAGTATTAATTGTAAGAATTATGTGAAAAGTAGTTATTAAATTATCAATAAATATTGCACTTTATTACAACTGCTGTACACTACAGGTTTCTTGGCCAAATCCAAAATCTTCTACAGCTTCATTCTTCATTCCAGACACATCTAAATCTGGACCTCATTTTTATTTTTAGCTTAGTTTTTATACAGCGTCCTACTTATTTGAAACTGGTAAAGTTGTACAGGGCTGGAATTTCTGACTTATTTTATTCCATCTTGTCTGCAACCAAATTAGTTTATACTATTGAAAATATTCATTCCAAACTTTTGAATGGTAGTGTAAATAGTTGGTGTATCTGGTAAAACAGCTGGCACAATGTTGGTGTACCTAATAAACTGGAAACTTGGCGCAAGTGCAGAACAAGATTAGTGGTATTGGAGGTATGTCACAATTTAGAATAAGCTTTGTACTTACCTGACATTCAACAATGCATAATTACCTCAATGTATGATTTGGCTTTGGCCTGAAGTTGGTCATACAGCTTTTAGAGTAAATGAACTACTATTCCCAGGAACGTTATAAACTCGTTATAAACTTTCCATCTGGTAAATGAACACGTACAACCCATACAATGGTTTTCAAAAACTGTTGGCACCTTGTTTAGCAGCTAAATGTTACATTAAACATATTTGAGAAATCCAACCTTTTGCTGAAGTTCAGTTTCTAGAGACTTTTTTTTCCATATTGTTACCAAAAATGCCAACAATGTCACAACGTCATTCCATCTTTTTGTGAGACCAACTTTGTGGTATGGCTCATTCAGTCTGTTTAGAGCATATGACTCCCTAGTTGTTCCAGTCCATAATGGAATTCGTGACCACATGCCCTTCTTTTCACTATGTACCTTCATCAAGGCAAGCCACTGGTTAACATCCACCCCTGTACACTGCCCTGTTGTCTGGGTCAACTTAGCACCTTTGTGTCTCCGTCTGAGACAAACCTGCATGATGATACCGCATCAGGTGGTTCTTCAGGCTTACATTGTGATTGAAACACTCGCCACACTGCTCACACATGAAGGGCTTCTCTCCGGTGTGGAGACGCATGTGAGAGCTAAGATTTCCGATCTGGTTGAAGGAACGGTCGCAAACCTGGCACCTGAAGGGCTTTTCTCCGGAGTGAATGAGTTTATGCCTCTTTAGCATGATAATGTCCCTGAAGCGCTTCCCACACGTGTCGCAGGCATATTTATAAGGACCTCTATGTAGCTTGAGGTGGCTGTTGCGTTTGTGAATGTTGTCGAACTTCTCTGGACAGTCTGGACAGCTGTACGGCTGTTTTTCTTTTGGATGGGTCTGCTCATGCTCTAGCTTTGAAGGCCTGTTTGTGAAAAGCTTCAAACAGTATTTGCAGGGGTGGTCAGCGTCCTTATGGAGTTTACTGAAATGTCTCTTCAGGCCGACCTCCGTGTGGAATCTTTTTCCACACTCTGGGCAGACAATGGATTTGGCCTTTTCACACTTGTGGTCTTTCCTGCCGCTGGATTTGGGGTCTGATAGAACAAGCTTACCACATTCCTGACAGACTCTGTGAAGTGCTTTGGCTCCATGTTCCCTTTCGGCATGTTTCTGGAAGTTGGCAAAGTTTTTAAAGTGAACAGCTAGTTTTCCAAAACTGGGGGTCTCCATGTTGTCACCAGTGCCACACTGGGCACAGCCGAACACTTTCTTGTGGTGGCGGAGGGCACAGGAGAGCGTAGCATCCGCCTTACAGACTGCACACCAAACTACTACTGTACCCTGACCATCCTCTGTCAAGGCACTGAAGAGGTCTTCATCCATGGATAGGTCAGAGTCTGTGGCCACCTCATCCAAACGTGGCTCCCACTCATCCGAACTGTCCTGCCTCTTGGACTTCCTCTTTCCTGATTCCTTCTTCTCCTCATCTTCCGCACTAAAGAGATCTTCATCCAAGGATTCCTCAGAGTCTATAGATACTTCTTCCAAATTGCCCTGCCTCTTGCACTTCCGCTTCCTTGTGCTCCTTCTCTCCACCTCGTGTCTGATGAAAAAACCTTCATCCTTAGATATATCAGAGTCTGCAGCCGTTTCCTCCAAATTGTCCTGCTCACGAGAATCCTTCTTCGTGGTATGCTTGTTCTCCTGCTCCTCCACTATTCGGAGACCTTTATCCATGGAGCCATCAGAGTCTGTATCCAAACTCTCCTGCCTCTTAAACTCCTCCATGTTTGATTTATCTCCCTCTTCTACAATGAAGACACCTTCGTCCTTAGATACATCAGAGTCTGTGGCCACTTCATCCAAATGGTCCTGTCTCCGAGACCTTCCCTTTCCATTTTTCTTTTCCTCTGACGCTTCACGCTCACTTGTTTTCTCTTCGGGCCTCGATAAATACGACCTGTTCTTTTTGACAAGCACCTGCTCACAGTTCTGTTCAGTGCCTTCGTTATCCGACGACACAATCTGAATCACAACCTGCAGGATATGGAAAGCCTTTCGTTAGTCCTCTCGCTCTAGTGTGAACAACTGTATTCATCTGGTTGCTACAATAAATTGCCAAAAGTATATGGACACCCAAACTTCACATGCCTGTTGGAACTCTTTGGTGCTCTTCCCAACAATTCTGGCTACAAGAATTCATTTCAATTGAGCCTCAATTGCAATCCTGGTCCCAGACCCCTGCCCCCATGCACAGCGTCAACCCAAACTAACATGGTAAATAAGGCTTTCAGGAGCATTTTAATAAGAAATCCAGCTGTTGTATCTGAACTCTCCAGGATCAGGATTGGGCCTGCCTTCCCAAGTTCTGGCTCGCAATCAGCGTTCCAGTTTATCTAAGGTTTTCAGTGAGGTTGAAGTGATGGCATGGGGGCACTGTCCAGCTAAAACAGGAATTTATACCTGTGTCAAACTTTTGCAACCGAATTGAAAGCACATATTCACTCTACATACTGGAGGCTTAACATTTTCTCTCACTGGAACTAAGAGACCTAAACACCAAACCCAGATGCATATGTCAACTCTAGAAAAAGCTGGTCCAAAGTTTTATAACAGTACACCATTCCAGCCAACACTTGGCAATGCACATGGTTTGGGTGTTGCGATTTAGGCAGGACTAAAAGAAAGAAATATCTAATCTTTTAACCAATATTGCAATCACAAAATTAATTGAGATTATATATATATATATATATATATATATATATATATATATATATATATATATATATATATATATATATAAATGAAGTGTCTGTGACTATTAAATACTGTCATATTGTTCACCTACTACATGGGTGTTTGTTTGCTTTTGTTTGACCTCACTCAATGACAGGCAGATCACAATGTCCATGTTTTTAAGCTCTAGAAAATGGTGTTAATTCTATAGACTAACATTAAAATTGTGATCTTAATATAAAAATGCTTAATTTTTCATACCCAGGTTTGGAGATGTAAACCCATTCATATTTATACCTTCACTCTATAACTGACTGGTTTTAGGTGTAGCACTTGGTGGTCCAGTTCTATAAGGTGTTTTGCAGTTGAGCGAAAATACTTCCACAGCACTCACAGTCGACTGGGCCAGCTATAGTGGGGTAAAAGGTGGACACCCTAACATACTGGACAGCTTGATCTTATGTATCTGTTGGCAGCTAAAAAGCTGATCCCAATGTTCTGAAGGGGTGTCCATATACTTTTGGCCATACAGTGCATTACACCAATTTCACATCATATTAAGCAGCCTTCCAGTCTTATGGTGCTGGATCTTGCTGTAGTAGTTATCACATTGAGACTGTGATATCAATGCAACCAAAAGACGCCAGTTACAAACCAAAAACAATAAGACATACAAATATCTGGATATATACCTGTAAGAACACTCCAAACAATCTGCAATTAACTGTTAGCTTGTTCTTTACTTTCAAAGGCCTCAGACAAAAGACCTCACTGCACAGATACAAGCAGACATGAATGTTGGTACAATGTTCTTTCTTTAGTTCTTGGCCTGTGTGGTCCAGGGTGGGAAACATTACAGTGCTGCGTAAAAAGTACAAGCTTTCGGGAAGAAAAATAATCAGCATAAACATAAAAATATTTTTAGTTGTTCTGTTAATTTTCTGTTAGATATTAGTTTTCTGCTTGTTACCCTCAACAGTAATACATGAATGAATAAATTAACCAATGGTTGAATTGGAAATTAAATAAAACCATGTTTGTTTTGCATAGTACTACAAATGTACTACAAATAAATATGATTTATCTACAATTACGAATCGAACTAACATGGTAAAAAAGGCTGTCATGAGCATCTGAATATGAGCGCCAGGTGTTGTTTATAACCACACCAGGATCAGGACTGGGCTTCCCTTCCCAAGGTCTGGCTCGCAATCAACGTTCCAGTTTATCTAAGGTTTTCAGTGAGGTTGAAGTGATGGCCAGTCAAGTGATTGCAATGTGATTCCTCTACAATCACGAGTCAACTGTAAGCAGTGTACAAGCTATAACCATATATAGTGTATACACGCTCAATGATAAATTCCAATTTTCTCAAACTTCTAAATGTACTGGAGCTGTGGGCGGCACTTCTCATACTGCAGGTTTCAGTGTTTAATCTGCATGCAATGCAATTTGCAGGACAGGTAAGTGTATAAATTCACACCTCTTCTGCTTCCTCATCCTCAGGTGTATGTTCTGTCTCTGGGTATGAGGATGCATCCTCGTCCTCTTGTTCTTCCTGTCTGACCTCCTCAGGGTCTTTGAGCTGCCTATTCAAGGCCTCCACAGGTTGGTCAGTTGGAGTGGGGTGACTCCTCCACTGTCTGTGGTGGCCACAGCTCTGGCAGTCCTGGGTAATTGAAAACTGCTTCTCGTGGCCCTCGATAGTGATGCAGCTCTCTATCTGACAGAGTGAGCAGTACTGGAAGAGCTCCAGCAAACACTGGGTGTTCACCAACACCTCATTACTCCTAAAGGGGAAAAAGAGTTTATATGCCAGAATGCATTTGGAAACAGTAGGGAATTAATCTGACATACATTTTCAGTCAAATTAAGGAACAAATGAAGCAGCAAAGCCAAAGTCTTACTTAAAAACAGCCGTTCCTTGATTAGCTTGCAGGCTCTTGACAGCTGTGGATGAGAAAATAAATAAATTATTTAATTCAAATACATATTCATAGCTGTATTCAATAAATATCTTATTATACTGGAAATGCTAGTGTGACCAATCATACACAGTCTAATCTTGCTGTAGTAATCCTACACAGTGATAGTGTTACCATTAACAGCACTCCACACTAGACTCCATATTAAATGTTATATGTTCATAGGTTTGGGGTGTAACGGTCAGGTGCCCACCTACACTACATAGCCAGAAACCCCACAAAGCCTGGACTCTTCAGAATATATAAAATATATTCAACAAAGTGTTTTGAAGAATTATCCTGAAGGCCTAACAAGGAATCATCTTTAATAATCAGCCTATACAGTCCTGTTCCGTTAGTGAGACACTGACAATTATATTTATATCTACTTACCTTTACACCATGATTTCTCTTTCACCTCTGAACGTGTTGAGGCAGCTGCTCCTTTTTTGGAAAACACCTGTAAAATAAATAATTAATTATATTAGGTTTTCTAAAGGATCTGCTCTTGGAACCATATTGTCGCTGTCCAATGAAAAACAAGCATCTCCAAAATGGCAACTTCATACGAGAAGACAAAAACAGTCTTTACTTGTAATGTAAGTCAATGCAACCAGAATTCTTTTCAAAGCTATTTTGGAGCATTTCTATTGGTCCATTCATCATGAAAGTTTCACACAATATAAACGGCAACTGTCGTGTTCAAAAGATGCAGAAAAATACATCCATCCATCCCGGAGTACCCGGAGGAAAGCCACTCAAGTAGGGGAGAACATGCACACTCCACACAGAACGGCCCGGACCGGGAATCCAACCCAGATCGTCTTGTTGTTGATCGACAAAAATGGAGATACATTTTCTTTGGGCAATAAAAACAAACTACAGCAGAGATCCTTACTATTCTCCTAGAATAGAGTTACATGCTTCGATATTACCAAGCTTTTTCTGCCTCCTGGTGACCCCAGTGTGCTGGTGGCCCTCTATGTTCTGATTGGCTAACCAACAGAGCTGTATCCTGCTACAAAGACCACCCCCACATTGCTGTGGTTGTTATTACAATGGCTTTCTGCCATACCAGTTTGAGTCAGAGTCTAATCCTGAAAGTCTGGCAGAACAAGATCCACCTTCATAAACTAGACTGGAGCTGGACGTTTCAGAGTGGTCAGTTTTTTACTGTTTTAATTCTCTGTGCATTGTTGTGAGGATATGCCAAGCTTGTCAGTAAGCAGGCAATAAGAACTGTGTTACGAGATGATGTCACCTTCTAACAAAACAAAAAAAAGGCTGGATTTCCAACGAGGCGTCTCAGACAGCTGAGAGAAGCTGTTTCTGTGGGGGAGAGTTTCTTCTCCTGGCATGTACTTTAGGTTTTATAACTTTGCAGAATGTTTACATGCACCAAAAGCAGAAAAGCATAATAGGTCATAGATTTTAAACAAAAAAATCAGGGGTCAAAATTTAAGCAGAGTTGATGTTCTTCCCTGGGGCGGATGGGATCTTCCAGCAAGACAATGACTAGAATGTCACATGACTAGAAATGTCCCACATTGGTTGGAAGAGCTGACCAAGACTTCCAAGTACTATCCTGGATTCCTAATTCCCCAGACTTGAACCCAACTGAGCTTCTGTGGGACCACCTGGATGGTGGTGTTGGCTCTATGGATCTTCCTTCACGCTCCCTCCAGCAGCTGTGGGATGCACTGCAGTCAGCATGATACCTCCAGATACCTGTGACCACCTACCAGGACCTTATTAAGTCTCCCAGTTCGTCTAGCTGCTGTCTGTGCTGCACACAGCAGTCACTTTGGATGTTATAATATTTTATAGGGTCAAGATAACATGACTCGACTGTGTAATAATATTTTGCATCACTGTACAGAGCAGTGCATTGTTACAATCTGTTAATGCTTCCAGTTAAAATAACTGCAAATAAAGAATAAAGTGTCCATCAGTGTCCGATAGGTGCTCCACCTCATTAACTAAACAGGCAATGTATGTATGCATCTACTCACTTATTTTGCTGAACATGCTAGAGAAATGCTAGTCTAGTGCTGGCCTAGCAGGTAAACCAGCATGGTCATCCCGGTTGACCAGCAAACCATAATCCAAAAATAGCAGGACTGTTTTATTTTATTTTATTTATTATCTCTACTTGGAGAGTAGTCAAGTCATCAGCCAAGACATGTCTGGTGAATTTTGCACTGGAGCTGTGAAGCTAATGTAGCTAACATGCAATGAAAGCCAATGGCCCACCAGTTAGCACTGTGCAGAACTGTGTTGAGATGTGTGGGGACCTCAAACAGACCTAATTGACCCCCTTGTACCTTCCAAGTGAATCTTATAAAGCACAATGTTTCACCGTAAATGGTGCAGCAGTTATATTTTGGAGCCTCAAAGAACCCCTCAAGAACCATTTCCATCATGCGTGTAAGTTGTCTGTAAGCTGTATATTGTTTTATAGAACCATATACACAATCCCCGTCAATCTGAAGAACCATTTCATGATTGAAGGAACCATTTAAACATCCAATATAAAGGTATACAGAACCATGAACACTCAAAGCATTGTTTGCATTATTTAAAGTTTCTTTGCATAGTGAGGGGGTTCTTTGGATTAATGGGAAATAGGCTGTAGATGGTTCTTCTATTTAGAACTCACTTTTCTGAACAGAACTATTTTCCTTCATTGAAGAACCTTTCAAGAACTATTTTAAGTGTTTATAAACTGCATATGTTTCTGTATAGAGCCATTGAAGCGTTCTTTTATTGTTTGTTACACTAGAAAAACCTATATTTTTTGGTCCTATATAATACCATAAGCACGTTCTCCATCAATCTGAAGATCCATTTCACTGCACAAAGTGCATTAAATAAGTATATAAAAAAACTGAAGAACCTTTTGCATGGTTCCTTTGCATGGTATCAAGTTTTTTTTAGGATTAATGAAAAATGTAAAAGTGCTTCTATTGCTTGTTACAACCTTATTTGGTTAAACAGAACCACACATTGTCCATCAATCTGAAGAACCATTTCACCAGGCTAAGAACCATTTAAACATCATTATAGAAGCATATAGAACCATGAACACTGTCTTTACTTAAGAACCCATTGGGAACTAATTATACTCTGTATATGGTTCTATATAGAACGAAAAGTGTTCTATTGGTTGTTAAAACATTTTTGGTTCTACATAGAACTACACAATGTCCATCAATCTAAAGAACCATTTCACTATCATTATAGTAATATATAAAGCCCTGATCATTCAAGACCCTTCTGCATGATTAAAGGGTTCCTTGCATGATTGAAGGGTTTCTTGCATGGTTAAAGGGTTTTTTGAGTTAATGAAAAATGTGCTGTAGCTGGTTCTTCTAGGGTTCTTCTGTACAACCTTTTTCGGTTCTATATAGAACTACACACTGCCCATCAATCTAAAGAACCATTACACCACGGAAAAAAAACAAAAACATTTAAGGATCATTACAGTAGAACATAGAACCATAAACACTTTTGCATGATTAAAAAGTTCTTTGAATGGTGAAAGGGTTTTTCAGGCTAATGTAAAAGGTGCTGTAGATGGTTTGCTGTTCTAAATGGAACCATTGTCTTTACTTAAAAACCCATTGAGAACTAATTATACACTATATATGATTCTTTATAGAACCGAAAGTGTTCTATTGGTTGTTACAACCTTTTTTGGTTCTACATAGAACTACACAATGTCCATCAATCTGAAGAACCATTTCACTATCATTATAGATATATATAAAGCCATGAACATTCAAGAACTTTCTGCATGATTGAATTGTTCCTTGCATGGTTGAAGTGTTTTTGAGTCAATGAAAAATGTGCTGTAGCTGGTTCTTCTAGGGTTCTTCTGTACAACCTTTTTTGGATCCATATAATTCATAACAATTCCATGTGCTAAATTTCCTTCAGGATCAATAAAGTATCTATCTATCTATATAACTTCACAATGCCCATCAATCTGAAGAACCATTAGACCATACAAAGAACCATTTAAACATCATTATAGAAGCATATAGAACCATAAACACTCAAAGAACCTTTTGCATGATTAAAAAAATCCAACAACAGCCAACTGGAAGCCAGTATGATCTACACCTAGAACAAACACAGTGTAGCCAACATCTCACCTCAGTATTCCTTCTTCTAGGAGCAGGTAGACTCCAGGAGAACACTGAAGGAACAGCTGAAGAGTTCAGTGAGTTATTTAAGGAACGTTCTCTGTAATCTTCTGGTAGGAAGTGGTCACTGCAGACCCGCAGGTTCTTCACACTGTCTCTGTTTATGTTCTCAGTGGCCAGTCGGTGCTTTATGACTGCGAGCCACAGTCTGCAGATGTTCAGATCTTTAGGAAATCTGTGGAATCGCTTGGTGGTGCGCTTGGCTTCGCTCCTGCACCCGGAGACACAGCAGTGGTTGACCATCTTCAGGGGGTCAATATCAGGGCAGCAGCTTCTGGAACTAACCCTGCCAGCTGTTTGTGGCTAACTTAGCTAGCACGGGTCCCCTGTGAACCGGAAACGTGTCCGCGAAGTTCCACACGCGCTGCGGCTGTGTCCCAAACCCAAGGCAGCGGCCTCGATGACTGGAAGTGCTGGAAGTTCGATTCGTTTCAACGAACCGATTCTTTCTGCGTGTTCGATTCATTGAATCGAGTGTCCGATTCATCCGATTCATTTTCAGGCCGGAGGCGCCGGTGCTGTAGAGCCAACCGACTTAGTACTACATGGTTCTTATAGGGTTCTTCAGTGAAAGATAAATGGTTCTATTTGGAACAGTGGGTTCTAAAGAGAAGCAACGATCTACAACACATGTTGCATAAATAAAAAAAAACAAGCAACAGAAGAACCCTTTTGGTTCTATGTAGAACCATATACAGTGTATAAATAGGTCTCAAAGGGTTCTTTAGTAAATACAATGGTTCTATTCAGAACAATGAGTTCTAACGGAAAGCAACAATCTACAGCACATGTTGCATAAATTAAAAAAACAAGCAATAGAAGAACCCTTTTGGTTCTATGTAGAACCATATACAGTGTATAAATAGGTCTCAAAGGGTTCTTTAGCAAATACAATGGTTCTATTTGGAACAGTGGGTTCTAAAGGGAAGCAACGATCTACAACACATGTTGCATAAATAAAAAAAACAATAGAAGAACCCTTTTGGTTCTATGTAGAACCATATACAGTGTACAAATAGGTCTTAAAGGGTTCTTTAGCAAATACAATGGTTCTATTTGGAACAGTGGGTTCTAAAGGGAAGCAACGATCTACAACACATGTTGCATAAATAAAATAAAAACATCAATAGAAGAACCCTTTCGGTTCTATATAGAAACATATACAGTGTATAAATAGGTCACTAAGGGTTCTTTAGTAAATACAATGCTTCTATTCAGAACAGTAAGTTCTAAAGAGAAGCAACAATCTCCAGCACATGTTGCATAAAACAAAAAAACAAGCAATAGAAGAACCCTTTCGGTTCTATATAAAACCATATATAGTGTATAAACAGGTCTCAAAGGGTTCTTTAGTAAATACAATGGTTCTATTTAGATCAGTGAGTTCTAAATGGAAGAAAATATCTACAGCACATTTTCCAGTAACCCAAAAAACCCTTTCAACACGTAAATAACCTTTTAATAATGCAAAAGGTTCTATGAATGTTCATGGTTCCATATACTTCCATATACAATGATGCTTAAATGGTTCCTCAAAATGATATAGAACGTGTGTATGTTTCTGTATAGCACCAAACATGGTTCTTCTGTTGTTAGAATGTCAAGCTTGTTACAACAGAAGAACCATTTCGGTGCAACTAAGAACCATTTTCAAGAAAGATTCTATTGAGACCAATAAACAAGGCCAAAAAACAACACACACATTCTTGAATGATTCTTTTTATGGTTCTGTATAGAACCATGCACACTCAAAGAACCCTCTGCATAGTAAAAAAAACAGGTCCTGTATACGGATGGTTCTTTATAGAACCTTTGTAAAAAGAGTTCTTTTGCTGTTACAATGTCAAGCTTATTATAATAGAACAACCATTTTGGTGCTATACCTAGAACAAATAATAAGCACTCAAAGAACCATTTGCATAATTAAAAAAAGTGTTCTTCAGATTGAGGGAAAGTGCTGTGGATGGCTCTTTACAGAACCTTTTTAAAAAGGGTTCTTTTGTTGTTACAGTGTCACACTTGTAGAACCATGTACAACACACTCTCCACCAATCAGAAAATAACATATCAACATGCAAGGAACCATTTCAGTCTGCAGTAGTCAAGTGTCTATATACAGAACCATTGTCTTTACTAAAGAACCAGCTTTTAAGTGTCCTGCTGAAAGAAACTTCAGGATTAAAATCTGATGGTTTTGTTTTGATGAATGCGTCAAAGTCTTCTTTGAGTAAAAAACATGAAAATATGATTTCTATCACGACACTTTACTGATGACACATTATGAACCAATAGAAAAGACGAAGACGTAGTGGATCCACTGGCAAAGATCACATCAATTCCAATTAACTAGACTGTAACCAGTTAACTCTACCAGCAACCTGAAGGCAACTTTTTGAACCAGCGTTCCTCTAAACTCCGCCCCCAAATTCTTATAAGCTGTACTATATTAAGAAGATCAGACACAGCAGTGCTGCTGCTGGAGTGTTTAACACCTCAGTGTCACTGCTGGACTGAGAATCATCCACCAACCAAAACTATCCAGCGTAGAGAGGGAGTGATCACTGATGAAGGACTAAAGAACACACTGTGCCAATAATACCTGCTCTGTGGTGGTCCTGTCGGGGTCCTTACCATAAAAGTACATGGTAACAAATCTATCCATGTATCTATCTTAGAAAAGTTTGAGAGCAAATATGAATGAAACCGTGTTTATATCTGAGCTCTTAGATTCACACATGGAAACAATGAAAGATTATGTTAACTAAAGCTAAACATACAAAGGACACACTCATCAAGCCTCCTTTAAACAGCTTAAATGATCTTATTACTGTAATATGCAATATTTAAACAGTGAATGGAGAGCAGTCTGGCCTTGGAAAAGACAGCAGCCTATGCATAATCTAACTGCCTTCACTCACAGCAGTAATTGAATGTACATGCTGATTAGGATTTTAATAATCTTATTAAAAGTGATTAAGAATGAAGTGCTCAGATGATTCTCACAAACTGATTAATTGCTTTAAAGTTATAATAGAAACCAGTGTATTGTCTTCATTCCTGCTACCAGAAATCATCTAATTTATATAATATAATATAATATAATATAATATAAGATTTATAAAATATATAATTATATAAATCAGTCTGGGGTTTGCAGAAGTAAACATTTACTGTTTGTTACATACTGTGTGTTATAAGAACAAACAGTAAATGTTTACTTCTGCAAACCCCAGACTGATTTATATAATTTGGATGATTCCTGGTTGGTGGTTTTGGTTTGGTGGTTCAGACAGATTTTAACAATCCATACAAAGAAGCCCAGTTGCAATATCAATCAATATAACAAAACAAACAAACATGTAAAAATATATAGAGCTATTGATTTTACAGTAATCCACATGACACACCAGCACTTATTAAATGCCTATTAAATGGATGAAACTAAATTGCTTGGAGCAGGGCTGCACAATTCTCTCTCTGGTGGACTATTCTCAGTCCAGCAGTGACACTGAGGTGTCTGATCCACTCACACCAGCACCACGTCAGTGTCACTGCAGTGCTGAGAATGATCCACCTCCCTAACAGTACCTGCTCTGTGGTGGTCCTGTGGGGGAAGTGAACTCTTCAGAGTTAATATACAATATAGTCCCTGACCAAAGAAAAACATGTCTGTCCATTTTAGTACATTTTTATTTTCTTACATCACTTGAACACGACAGCTGCTCTTTACATTGTATAAACATACAGTAGAAATGGTCCTATATATCAGTTCCATTGAATTACATTACAAGTAAAGATCGTTTTTGTCCTCTTCTGTAAAGTTGTCATTTTTCTTTGGACAGCCACATTTTGTTTATTATTTGTATTTACTGTGCAGATGCTTTCCACCACAAATCACTCCAATCATTCTCCAATGACTCCTTCTAATAGAGCTGTTGGTCATCTGGTGAAAATACCTGTATTTTTTCACATCAGGTGAAAGTGTTATAGTGTCAGTTACTAAACCCCAGTATAGTGCAGCCCTACTTTCCAATCATTCTTTACATTTTTGATTAAACCAACCTGCAATGGGGAATTCATTGTGGTTACATGGTCTGAAGATGTTCATGGCAATTTAAGACATAAACACGTTACAGTCCCAAGATACTGTATCATTGTGTGAATGGGCATGAATTAACCTGTATCAGTGACCGGGGTGGACAATTACATTGCAATATACTATGATACACTTTTCTGTGCGTAACGCATCATCAGTAAATAGAAAAGCTCACAAACAGCATGTTTCAATGCTTAGTATCTCCGAAATGCCAACCTTACAGGAGACACCCAAAACAAATTTTACTTTCAATCTAAATCAATGAAACCTGAATGGTTTCCAAGCTATTTTGGAGCATTTCCATTGATCCAATCATCAGGACATTGTCAGACATTATTAAGGCCAAATATAGATTTTAAATTATGTAGAAAACTAAAAAAAAATGGCATATAAATAATTGTATTTAGAGTTTTTGATGAAATTGTAGCACTACTTGAGCACTTTGTATGTTGTAACTTAATCAAACCTCAGAAAAACAAAACTGTGTGATGAATATAGCGCATCATGAAAATGTAAATATTGCAATACTATGTTTCTGCCATATCGTCCACCCGCATGAGTGACCAACAGAACTGTTGCCACTTTTGGTAAAAGAAATCTGTTAATCGGATTGGCTTTACTTTGAGTATAAACAAGAAACCCAATCGTCCAGTTGATGCAATAATTCTGGGTTTCTTAGTTCTCAGTTTTATGAATATGATTGAGTCTCTTGAGTGTTTTGCTTCATGGTCTGACACATTCATTCAGTCTCTTGTAAGATAAGGCTCCCTCTTTACTGATCCAGTTAAGACCCAGCTTTGCAATTCCAGGTGGACTGGAGAAAACCACATAGCACATAGTGATTGTCGGTTCCACTAAGTGCATCCTGATTAAGGCAACCACTATACTGTTCAGCTCCCTATTGTCTGGATCACTTTGGCACTGTCCATCTCCTGTTGAGACAAACCTGCATGATGATACCGCATCAGGTGGTTCTTCAGGCTTACATTGTGATTAAAACACTCTCCACACTGCTCACACATGAAGGGCTTCTCTCCGGTGTGGAGACGCATGTGAGAGCTGAGATTTCCGATCTGGTTGAAGGAACGGTCGCAAACCTGGCACCTGAAAGGCTTTTCTCCGGAGTGAATGAGTTTATGCCTCTTCAGCTTGATGATGTCCCTAAAGCGCTTCCCACAAATGTCACAGGCATATTTACAAGGACCTCTATGTAGCTTAAGGTGGCTGTTGCGTTTGTAAATGTTGTCGAACTTCTCTGGACAGTCTGGACAGCTGTACGGCTGTTTTTCTTTTGGATGGGTCTGCTCATGCTCCAGCTTTGAAGGCCTGTTTGTGAAGAGCTTCAAACAGTATTTGCAGGGGTGGTCGGCATCCCTATGGAGTTTACTGAAATGTCTCTTCAGGCCGACCTCGGTAAGGAATCTCTTCCCACACTCTGGACAGACGATGGATTTGGTTTTGTGTTCACATACGTGATCTTTGTTGGAGTTGGGATCTGCTACAATAAGCTTGCCACATTCCTGGCACAGCTTCCGAAATGGTTTTGCTCCATGCTCCTTTTCGGCATGTTTCTGAAAACTGGGAAAATCATCAAAGTGAATGGTGAGTTGTTCAAAACTAGGGGTTTCCATGTTGTCACCAACGCCGCACTGGGCACAGGCGAACACTTTCTTGTGGCGATGGAGGGAACAGGAGAGTCTAGCGTCAGTCTTGCACACTGTGCACCACATCACAACCTTACCTTGACCATCCTCTATTAAAGTGCAGTCTTCATCCATGGATACATCAGAGTCTGCGGCTACTTCATCCAAATGAGGTTCCCACTCATCCGAGCTGACCTGCTTCTTGGACTTTCTCTTTCCTTTTTTCTTTTTCTCCTCCTCCTCTTCCTCACTTGATTCCTCATCAGTACTCGATAAATACGACCCGTCTTTTTCGATAAATGTCTGCTCAGAGTTCTGTTCAGTAGCCTCGTTATCTGAAGACATAAGCTGGACCGCAACCTGTAGGACACAGAGAGTCTTTGATAAGGACACCTATGTAGCAAGTACAGAACAGTGTTTACATGTTTATAAAGAACATATTCTTACAATCCTCCAAACTGTAGGTATGAACCAGGTACATGGTACAATCTTCAAAATATAAAAGTTATTTTGAGTTTTTACATGCACTTAGTAATCAGATCATAATTGGATTCCTGCAGCTGTCTGTAAACAGCAGCTTTATATATAAAATCACATACAACCCCAATTCCAAAAATGTTTTGCAGATTATATTGTGTATGTTCTTCCTTTGTTATTAAATGCCTGTTATTGATTGCTGTCATTATCTATATAAACGCACAACCTGTATCAGTTGGAACACTGTTTAAAATATAAATAAATTTTAATGCAAACAGAATGCAATGATTTCCAAACCCCACAGACAGACATTTTTTTTTCAATATATAACATAGAACACATCAGATTTAGCATTTCATGAAAAATATTTATTTATTTAGATCTTGATGACAGAAACGCATCTCAAAAAATGACTTGGTATAAAAAGAGCTGTCTAGAGAGGCAGAGTCTCTCAGAAGCAAAGGTTGGCAGAGGTTCACCAATCTGTGAAAAACTGTGTTTTAAAATTGTGAATTCTGTACTGGAAATCACAGCATGAGCTCAGGAAGACTTCCAGAAGTCACTCACCATGTAATCTGAAAATGCAAATCAAAGCTGTATCAGGCATGATGGTGGACTTGGCCCTGTCCCAACTTTTTTGAGATGAATTGCTGCCATCAAAATCTAAACGCTGTAAAAGGTAACAATGTAAAATATTTTTAAAAAATATATATTAAATATTCTTCTATATGTATATAAATCTTCTAAATATCTATTGGTGCTTTAAACACATACTTCCTTGCTATCTTCGTCCCCAGGCTCTGGTGTGTGTTCCACTTTTGGGCACGAAGCTGCACCCTCAGGGTCTTTGTGCTTCAAGGCCTCCGCAGGTTGGTCAGCAGAAGTGGGGTGACTCCTCCACTCTCTGTGGTGGCCACAGCTCTGGCAGTCCTGGGTAATTGAAAACTGCTTCTCGTGGCCCTCAATGGTGATGAAGCTCTCTATCTGACAGAGTGAGCAATACTGGAAGAGCTCCAGCAAACACTGTGTGTTCACCAACACCTCATTACTCCTGGAAATAAAGAGAAATAAACATATTCTAGTTCATAACCTGACTTAATATGATAACTTTGTATGTGACATGCATGTAAATTAGCATGATGGACAACAGTATGTAATGTTTTATTTAATTTCACCAGAAGCAGTATTTCAGTGACATAATAAGCCAAAAAAGAACAGTGAGGTGTCTTACTTAAAGATGCTGGTTCCATTGCAGGTTTGAAGGCTCTTGATAGCTGTGGAAGAAAATTTGACCATGTTCAATCCATTATGTTTAACCAAAATACTAGTATAACAAATCAGTAGTCTGCTTAATGCTAACTGTGTTATCATGGTACACGGTGAGCCCACCAACACAGTGTTGGCTGTGTGAATGTTGACAGTAATCAAGATGCTCTGATTATTATGTAAAAAAAAAAAACATATGCCTATTTTCACCTCTTCAACATTATATCAACAAAGACCCATGAAAAAAACTTTAATTGGTTGACAGAAAAAGGAGAACTGGTAGAGTTTAGTCTCAGGCAATGTCTACTTGCATCTCAGAACTTCTGACAGCGCTCATTTGTTCTAAAGGAAATCTGGACATTTTGTAGTTTCACCCATAAATTTGACCCCTTTTCCAAATTAAATAAGTACATTCTTGTGCACGCATAGCAGTTAGGTAGCTTTTCTTAGTCTCAAAACCAAAATATTAAACTATACTAATACTATACTAATTAAATATCTATTGTTCTGAGGACAGACGGTCCCAAAAAGCCAATGTGCTTTGTGCATATTACTGCATTCTTAACCTTATAGTTGAAATTAGAAAAGTCAGATCCTGTTTACACCTGGTCATTTCATGTGACCAGTATCTTGGTTTTATCCTAATAAGACTGTAGCCATATGCACATATTTTTGTCTAAGGTTGGTTGGATTAAAATCAGATTGCTGTGTGGGAAAGAAAATGGAAATTATTTGTTACATACCAACCAAATACTAATGATCTGTTTAGTCTCTGCAGTTTGTTTGGTGCAATAGTATATATCCACATCACTCTAAAGCATTTAGTTTCGCCCCAACCATGATCCATGAATATCTTTCTCACAGGCACTGATCATGTGCCCAGCGACGTACTGCATGGGGAAAAGCTTGGTTTGTACTGGGAAGAATTTAGGTTGTACCACTAAAGGTTTGGGTTGGGTTGTACCAGGAAAGGTTAGGGTTGTACTAAGAGGATTCTGGGTAGTAAAGGGATGGATTTTGGTTGTACCTGGGGGAGGTTTGGTTGTGCTAGGAGGGGTTTTGGTTGCACCAGGAAGGGTTTGGTTGTACAAACAGGATTCTAGGTTGTATCAGGATAGGTTTCGGTTGTACCAAGAAGAGGTTTGGTTGTGCTGGGTGGGGCTTTCGGTTGTATCAGGAGGAAGTACGGAAGGGGCTTTGTTCTGTACTGCGAGAAGTTTGGATTGTACTGGAAAGGGAGGGGTTCTGGTTGCACCAGGGTTTGGATTGTGGAATGTGTGTTGGAGAGAAAGATACATTTACACAGCTATAACATGCAGCTTAAATGCATCTCAGACCAGCTACTGAAGTGGTTAAATGGATTTGTATCTGTTTTAAATGTGTATCGGGTGCATTTGTACTGCATTTTTATGGGTCTTTGTCTTCAGATATAATCCTGATACTCAAAATTCATGAATTGGCCAAGTGTAAACAAGCTCTGAAACAGTTTAACTGGTTTTGGGTCTGACTGAGTTTTGATAGACAAATAGGTGGGTCCTGAGGCAAAATCTAGAACCTAAACCTCACTGGCCTAGAGCATTCTTTCTTCAAAGGTGGTACACATGTACACCATCCACGAGTCTCCATCACTGTTCAGATCAAGTACAATACCAGAGGTTGGTCTTCTATAATTGTTTTAGACAGGCTTCAAGGTGTTCTGCCAAAGTATACTAAGGCCTCAACAGAAACAGCCTATGGTTGCCTGCCTGTCTGCTCTGCTGTTATAAGACACTGACAACCAATTTCATTTCTCCCTACCTTTACGCCACGATTTCTCTTCCACCTCGGAAGATGTTGAGAGTGGAGTTGGCGTATATTCTTTTTCGGAAAACACCTTTAAAATCAAGAATTACATTAGCTTTTGCACACGGTTTGAATAATAAAAAGTGCAGTGGCTGCTGGGTGTGGTGTCATCTGAATTTCAGCTAAATCTGGATTTGAAACTTCATTCATTCAACGAACCTGGTCTCTAAAAACTGAACTTACTATCTTAGAATTTACTGAACTCAGCATCCAAAATATCAACATATGAACCACCTTCTGCCGTCTATGTTCACTCCTCGTCCTCCGAGCCAAGACTGTGCTAGACGACACTGTTGATGTTGAATGCTGTTGATCGGCTAGCGGGGCTTGAGGTACTCTAAGGGCCAGACTTGGCTCATCCTTGGGGTTACAGTCCTGCACCTGTGAGAGAAGATACAAGTCATAATGTCAGCAGAGCCTAAGGAGTTAATAAGAGATGAGAGCATATACATGACCGATACCTTCACAGCTTCATCTAATCCATATATTTCTGTATATATTACAGGTATTAAAAGCTTCTTGATGCTGTTAGAACAAATATTTCTCCAAATTGGCAACCGAAAAAAAGAAAAACAAATTTAATGTAATTTAATGCATAAAAAGCTTATTTAATGTAATTTTGTGGCATATTGACCAACTCATTACAAACATATCACACAATGTAAATAGTAGCTGGCATTTATCAATAATGTAACAACAAATACAGAGAGACAAGGTTTTGCTATGTTTTACAAGAACATACAATTAAACAAATAAATAAATATTAATAATTAAATATAAATAAATGAATATTAAATTGCGATTAAATTTGTATCGTTTTGAAATATTTACATTTGGGTGCAGGTTGGTCTATTTTGTATACTCACATGAGTATCATGTGAGTAATGTATTTGTGAATTTAGTGAACATTCTTAGAGGTAATACATTTATTTTTTGTATTTAAAGCATAATTTTAAACATGGGACATTCTGCAATATGAATGACCCCTATGTGTTCAATGTACGCTGTAAAAAGATTACTACATACTTCTAGGACGTCTTGCACTACGTAGTGAACTTTTATAAACACTCTATCTGTCTACAGTTCTATATTGTATTGTATGGACAACATCTGCTCTCATAACCCTGCTGAAAGACTATTAGAACTATTAAGCTTGATGGTTTCATTGCTTTAGAGTTGGTATGCTGGTCAACCAGCATGACCATGTTGGGTGATCAGCTAAACCAAATTTGCCTGGCTTAGACCTGCATGGAATTCATACAAATCTGTGCTGTTTGTTGTAGCTGTTTCTAATTTTAATTGGCTTAATGCTTACCACTGGAGACCAGTAGTTCCCTGTAGAACACCTTTAGATCCCATTAAAAAGATGATGCACCTGGAGTCAGAGCATCAGTTAAGCCATTGGAATGCTTTACACTGAGATATCCACCCACCCGGAGAACACTAAAGCCCATTACGTAACTAAGAGACACCACCAGGAACCAAAAGAAACTCTAAATGGTTTCTACACCTTTAAATTAGTTGGTTCTTCCAAGAGTTCTTTAGTCAAAGCAATAGTTCTATTTAGAACCTTAAGCTCTATAAAGGAAGTTTCATGCTCTGCTGCTGTTACAATGTCAAGCTTGTAATGACAAAAGAACCATTTTGGTGATATATAGAACCATATACAACATCTTCTCCATCTGACCTTGCAAGGAGGCATTTATAAGCATGAAACTGTCCTATATAGAGCTCAGAAATACTGCCTTTACTACTGTGGGGGAACCATTTCTCGTATAATTCTATAATTTTTTTCCCCAACAGACAAATGTAACAGTATCTACTACCATATATATATACTATCTATATATATCAGTATATACTACCATAATTGTTATACTGTACACTTGTATTTGTACACTACTGTGATGTTGATAGTTTAAAAGTCTTTATCTTATCAGTAAGCGTATGTTCACCAGTAAGAACAACAGATATCACTAAAACTGTTGTAAATAATCCTACATACAATACAAAGTAACATGAATATGTTATTGTGAGAGAAGTAGATCAGATCTTGATCCAGCTTGAAGAACAAAGTTAGGTTCCAGATTTCTCCTGGACGCCCCAGACATTGTATGAATGTATTCAGTTACTTCAGCAGCAAATCTTGATTTAGCTTAATGAAGTCCTGAGCAGTCAAAGCAGGTGTTAGATGAGAACTGATAATAATACTGGGTTGTTTATAGAAAGAGAAGCTTGGAAAGGGTTAAATAAACACACTAACGTATGTAAAAGCTCCATTTACTGTATTAATACTGTTTGAATATTTCAATAATGAAGTGTTTACTGAGTAAATAAAAGCTTCCTGTCTGGAAAAAATATCTTATTAAATATAATAATGTCCCCAAGTGCTTCAAACCTCTGCACAGAACAGTATAATAACAGTAAGCTGGAGCTGGGTTACCTCTGCCTTGCCTGATGGAACAGCAGAAGATCTAAGTGAGTTATTTAAAGAACGTTCTCTGTAATCTTCTGGTAAGAAGTGGTCACTGCAGACCCGCAGGTTCTTCACACTGTCTCTGTTTATGTTCTCAGTGGCCAGTCGGTGCTTTATGACTGCGTGCCACAGTCTGCAGATGTTCAGATCTTTAGGAAATCTGTGGAATCGCTTGTTGGTGCGCTTGGCTCTGCTCTCGTATCCAGGCACGCAGCACCGTTTGACCATCTTCAGGGGTCAATCTAAGGACAGCAGCTTCTGATGCTCTGCCACGACGTATTTAGCGGCCGGATAGCTCAGCCCACCAGCTGTAAACCACAGGGCTGACCAAATATCCGGTCTCTGCTTTCGCTACGTTATTGGAGCAACATACAGCCCAGATCCGCCAATCAGAGATTCTGGGTGGGTCCAGTTTAGGTGGGTGAGCGCGCGCTAAATTCCGCGTGCGTAAAAAGGTACAACAGCATCTGAACACCAGAAATACCACCAGAGAGGTAGTTAAAAGTCACTCGTGACGGAGAAACAACGATTTGGGTCTTCTTTTTTATCTCACTATTGGCCGCCTCATTTTCATTCATGGCGCGAGAGCGACATCTGCTGGTGAAGAGGATGCTCTGCAGTCAACACCCCTCTGGGTTGCTTGTTGGTGTGATGCACAAGGCTGATGATGTTCTGATCTTGTCTGTAATGCTGCTGATCTGTGTCATCTCTGATAGTATACAGTAAAATACTGTGTAACTCATTCTCACTGACATTTTGGTGGGTGTTGAGTTGAAAAAGACCTAAAAAGGGACAGAAAGATCTCTCTCTATGTAATTTATTTTAAAAGCAACTAGCGTAAGCTTTTAGATTAGTATGTGTTAAAAAAAAAAACATACAATCAGAAGTGGTAATTGTCGTTGTCCCATGAAAAACATTTTCATTTTTCTACATCATTTAAACTTAGTTTACAACATTTTCATAATGAAAGGACCAATAGAAGTGCTCCTAAATAGCTTCTATTAAAAGGTGTTTTCCTTTGGACAGCAACTAATTATATATATATATATATATATATATATATATATATATATATATATATATATATATATATATATATAAAATCTTCTTACACCATCAATCACAATATTAATAAAAGCAAATTAAAACGTCACCATGTTGTTTAACCTAGCTAAACCAAACCCTGAAATAATGGAATTCAGCTTGACCTGCTGAAAAGAATTCAATGTGTAAGATGGCGCAACCTGTCCATTCTATACTCCACACAGTAGCCTTGCAAACAAGTTACATTGTGACAACATTGTCTCAACCTACTGTTTTGGTGGCCACACCGTTAAAATGTGATTCCTCAGACAAAAATGTTGTGACAACATTGTAACAACATAGTGGCAAGATTGTCAGTACGTTGCCACAACCTCCTAGAATCCTTCACATGTTCCATTATATCTGCATAGAATGTTGCCAAGTGGCCAACAGGTAGTCATAATACCACATGACTACATGATTCATAGTGACGTTGTGACAACATTGTGACAACCTTGTTCAGACAACATAAACCGCACCACCTTTTTGATACAGTGTAGCAATGCTGTAAGAAAATGTCTGGAAAATACACAGTCCCTCCTCCTTCCTCTTCACTTCTTACCAGTCTAGAGGAAATATGTCAGGTTCAACAACAAACCTCATCCCTTTACTCATTAAGGACGTCTCCAGTGGTGGAAAGCAGTGCCAATGTTTACTGCTTCTATTTATATAACTTCTTTTGTTTACTGCTTTTTCATTGGCTAGCTGTTCTTAAATTATCTAACCAGGAGCAGCAACTTCAAAAGCTGATATAGGACAGCAGTGCTACTACTTCATCCTCTCATGTTGGACTGGATCCATTCCACACTACTAATGACTCACTATCACCTCCTCAGGAACAAAGTGGCACTGTGAGACACAATGGGCTAGGTGGTTAACATGCTAACTTCAGTAGATATCTCAGCTATATGATATATATCTTTAATATAACGTCAAAGTTATTATTTATTTTTGTTAATGTTGGAATGTTTAAAATCCTACATACTGCTCCTTTAATGGAGCCTCAGTCCACATGTACATTAATAATTCATGTCGTGGTCCATTGTGTCTCCAAACTTACTAAATACACTGATAGGACGCGAACTGGGAACATAAGAACAGGAACAGGATTCCCTAAAATAAGAAAATCTGCTCTACTGTTAAACATACAGGAAAGATTTAATGTCTGGCTCAGCCAATCAAATCAGACTTCGTAAGCTGTCAGCCAATCAGGTCAGACCTGGGGGAGGGGCTTTGGTACTGGCTGCGTAAAGAATCGTCAATTGGAAACTGCTAGAGTTGTGACAGGATTCTGTCTAAAGGCTAACAAAGATAAACACACGCTTTATTAAAAATGACACAGTACGTATTTACAGAGAGTCAAGATTTCAATAACACGAATTTGTCACACATTTTGGCCAATATCGCCGGTTAAAACTCGGTTTTTTACCGATGCTTGTCAGCTAACGTTAGCCAGCCAAGTTTCCGTGAGGTAAATAAAACGGGCTATGCTAACGACAGCTAGCCAACCGACGAACTAACTACTTTAGTCTAAGCGTGAATTTTAATCAATTTTACAGACGATGAGAGTGTAAAACGTATAAAAATATAATTATTAAAAGTTCTTCATATTCCTTGTCTTATTATTAAGTTTGTAGAGAAGCGAAAATTGTCTTTGAGGGGCAGCAGTTCCGCTAAACAAGGATTTTTGCTAGTGTTTAGCGGAGCTGCCGCCTCTCAAAGAGTAAACAACTAATAAACAACTAAACTGACTAATCTCTCATTAAGACTTAAATTCTAGTTAATCTGAGTCTAATTACACACGGAAGAGAGGAAGGTGGACAACCAGAAGGAGAAGCGTGAGCAGGTCTGATCAGGTACTAATAGTATGTGTAATCATATAATATATTTTAAATTAGCATCTTATCCAAGTGATAATTTCAGTACTGTTGGTTTGTGCCTGCTGTAATTTAGATGTAGTATTTTTAACCACTCCATTAAATTAAATCCTAAATCCTCGCCTAACACAAATTAGTTATATTTATTTAGACATGAGATGATGGGTTCTCCTGAGGAGCATACCACCAGATTCTCCTAGCAAACATTTAGCCCCCTAACCATAAATCTCTAGTGATGCACCTGGACGGAGCTACCTTATCAGATGAAGCAGGTGGGGTCGATTGATGCTTTTCCAGCAAACGGATTCTGAGAGTGAGTTTTACGATACTCCGAACTTAAAGACCAGAAGACAACTCCAAGTGCTTGAGACCTACTGCCCCAACCCACCTGGTCATCAGGTAATCAGAAAGATCTTGGCAGAGGTTTCCTAAACCTGAGCAGGTCAGTAGGTCCTCAGGCCTGATCCACTTAACTTACCCCCGCTATCACAGTTCGCTCAGAAGGCTTGACAACCCCAACTGATGGTACCGCCGTGTCCCTTAGAAAACGCCTCATGGTCCGTGTCGCCAGCTCCATCTTCTCATAATAGTCACATGGCTGGAAATGTTCCTCACAAACCACCTTGCCTTTGAGTTTCTCCGCCGGAGTGTTGGTATCTACTCCGAGAGCGATGAGCCACAGCTTCAGCCGGTCCTCGTCCCTCAGTGGAAGGCGGTGAAACATTGTAGCTGACCAAGTCTTTTGCTTATTACAGCACGTTTTGACAAAACACTCACGAACCATGGTGGACCTGCTCCAAGTAGACTGTTACCAAGTGAATGAAAATGAATATACATGTGTGATGATCAGTTCTGCTACTGAAAGGCAAGGCAGGTATCTGGTTCCTAAACTTTACTATCCCACTACAGCCTGCCGATTGAGCCTCGCCATGTTTGTGGGGGCGGTAACTCTTAACTGTTACCTGATTGGACGATGCGTCCGTCAATCATAGATGCAACTAGGCAATTGCGTACGCTTACATGGATCCCACTTTACCGTTATAGGTGGGACAAGCAACCAAAGAAACATCATCCACTAGGAGTGATACCTTCATGTGATTTTTTTTTTTTCTGATCCATCATCTACAAATCCTTACTTCAAAGAGTTAGACCTTTTAATAAAATGTAAGCATGGAAACTAATAATTCTACAAAAACTAATAAATTACATGTATAACTCATAATAAGCTAAATGTGAAGCATGAATGCCATATTTTTTCTGTCCAGACAAGCTAAAATCACCTTAAATTTTCTCCACCCTGATATTTAAATCAGATTGAAAATTCAAATGTCTGACTGTAGAAAACCACTGAAATACAACATGAAAATTAAGCCAGATGTCTTTGTATTAAATCATCATTTGTCAATCAAATAGGATTGCAAAGGTTTTTTATGGAAAACACCTTTTTGTCTATATGAGCATATGTTTATGGAAATTAGCAGATTTATAGGGGCAGCTGTACCTTGGAGGTGAATTATGAGCATGTCATTGTAACTCATTTTCAAGCAGAAACACTTGTTTGTCCTACCTGTTACAATGGAACACCAAGGATGATAATTCCCATTTCTCAGAATAAAATAAAGGCTATAGAGATTAATCCATACTGACATCAATGTTAGAAGTACTCTATGTGCATTAGATAAAATCTACAAAATTTTTTTTGTTCATTGGAACTTGAATAGTAGTACCTGACGATACTACACTAATGAAAGTCTCAGTATACATCTGTCTACAGTAGTGTCTACAGTAGTGTTTTGAAATCGTAATATAATTTACAATAGTAACTAATAGAATAGTGGTAAAATACTAGATTAATGTATAAAAAAAATAAAGCAACTCAATGTAGATCATTTAACTACCAAACAGGAAACTATCACAGTTTACTTATAATCATAACAGAATATAAATGACAACAAAAAGTTTTTTTAATGCTTGATATTTGGCAGAGAAGATAGAATTTTAACCAATCCAGTACCTAAATTGTACTCCCAACAGTCATAAAGTCCCAACAGCTTAAAACTTTATTCAGACTTCTTAAACTCTTTCTATAACAGGGGGGAACAACAAATATTTACATTTTAATTACATGTCATCCACATTTTTAAATTAATGTATATGTTAATCATATGTTCTTTTTAAAACACTGAATAACAACAATTTGTTGTTGTATGAGCACAAAATATGTTGCTGTTTTTACATAAACTGACAAAAAAAAGCATGGTCTTAATATTTGTTTCCATTACATGTAACACTGCAGTCAGAGTAGAGACTGCACATGCATTTCTTCTAAAGTTAGTTTTGGTAAATCTTTTAAAATTAAGGAATTGGTGAGGTCCACGCAATTTATAGGCAAACTTGGTAAAAAAGATCCCCTGGTCTAACAATCAATTAGAAAATATACTCACAAATTTGGTAACCATCCATAAAAAACTTCCATTTTCAAGGTAAAGGTCTGGTAATCACTTGAGTGCTTTTTAAGGAAATTCATTTAAAACTGATATTCCTTGAATAATGTAAAGGTTAAGCCACAGTTTTAGATAAGACTTATTAGCTATTTTACTTCATGTGATAAATGTTTCTGCCACAAACTATTTTCTTTAATGCAATATTTAGCCAATATGATGACTGGGAAGCTACTTTTTCGGTCACAAATTTAAGTTTTATTCCAAGACCCAAGCCAAAGTAATGTTACAGTTTCTCTTACCAGGTGGTGTTGCACAAAGCAGAATTCCTAAGTTAGCCAGGTAACATGTGCAAAAATTGTCAAAATGTATCAGTGCTTATTCTTGCACCGATACAAATTAAGAAATCTGATATATGAATATAAATCCATACACAAACATCTGATACAGAATTTTCTTTGTTTACCAAAGATGCCGATAATTTTGCCTGGCACTGTCCTTTGCAGTCTGGTTAATATTATTCAGACTCATTTTAATTGTTTTTTTTTTTTAATGGTACGTACTATTCATTTGCTTTAGTGTATATGGCTCCCTGTTGTTGAACCTACGTCATCAGTGGATTTACAGAAAACGTAAAACTGTATAATAGCTAATTTCTTTCCTAGTTCACAAAGTGCTTTTCTCAAGACTAATGTTCATCATTCTATTCATTGTGCACTGTTGTCTTGATCAACTTGGCACTTTGTGATTGAAACACTCTCCACACTGCTCACACATGAAGGGCTTCTCCCCACTGTGGAGACGCATGTGAGAACTGAGATTACTTAATTGGTTGAAGGAACGATCGCAAACCTGGCACCTGAAAGGCTTTTCTCCGGAGTGAATGAGTTTATGCCTCTTAAGCATAATAATGTCCCTGAAGCGCTTCCCACAAATGTCACAGGCATATTTATACGGACATATATGTAGCTGTTGCATTTGTGAATGTTGTCGAACTTCTCTGGACAGCCACGGCTGTTTTTCCTTCGGATGGGTCTGCTCATGCTCCAGCTTTGAAGACCTGTTCTTGAAGAGCTTCAAACTGTATTTGCAAGGGTGGTCGGCATCCCTATGGAGTCAACTGCAGTGTCCCTTTAGGCCGACCTCGGTAAGGAATCTTCTCCCACACTCTGGACAGACGATGGCTTTGGTCTTGTGTTCGTATACGTGATCTTTGTTGGAGTTGGGATCTGCTACAATAAGCTTGCCACATTCCTGGCACAGCTTCCGAAATGGTTTTGCTCCATGCTCCTTTTCGGCATGTTTCTGAAAACTGGAAAATCATCAAAGTGAATGGTGAGTTGTTCAAAACTAGGGGTTTTCATGTTGTCACCTGCGCCGCACTGGGCACAGGTGAACACTTACTTGTGGCAATAGAGGGAACAGGAGAGTGTAGCGTCAGTCTTGCACACTGTGCACCACATCACAACCTTACCTTGACCATCCTCTATTAAAGTGCAGTCTTCATCCATGGATACATCACAGTCTGCGGCTACTTCATCCAAATGTGGTTCCCACTCATCCGAGCTGACCTGCTTCTTAGACTTTTTGTTTTCTTTTTTCTCCTGTTCTTCCAGCTCACTCGTTTCCTCCTCAGTACTTGATGAATATGACTCATCAATCTGCTCACAGCTCTGTTCAGTTCCCTCATCATCATCTGATGATGCAATATAAACCTCAACCTGCAGGTGGACATAGAAAGCCATTGTTTGGGTTATACCTAGCATGTAATTCAAACAATTTTACATTCTACACAGTCTAGGCACATTATTATGACCACTTCCTACTTTTGACGGAGGCAACATGTAGGGTCAGCGTTCTGGTCTGAGGAATGTTTTCCTGGCATTCTGTGAGCCCACTCATCCATGTGAAAGGCACTCTTAACCAATTTGGGTATGAATCTATCTTTGCAGGTTACGTACACCCACACATGCTGTTTGTCTTCCCTGGGGCAGATGGGATCTTCCAGCAAGACAATGAAACATGTCACAGGGCTAGAAATGTCCAACATTGGTTAAAAGAGCTGACCAAGTCTTCAAAATAATACGTTGGACCCCTAATTCCATTGACTTAAACCCAACTGAGCATCTTTAGGGCTGCCTGGGTGGTAGTGTTATCACTAGGGAGCCTTAACCACATGCCTTGCAGTCAGCATGGCTCCAGATACCTGTGACAACCTACTAGGACTTTATTGAATCTCCCAGTTCGTCTTGCTACTGTCCATGCTGCACACAACGGTAAGTCTGGATATTATTATAATGTCACTAGACTTTGTATTATTCACAAAGACTATAAAAATGCATTCCACTAAACACAGAGACAGAAGATACTACCACTAGGTGTTAGTAGTTTTACATTTTCAGGCTAGTGTGTCCTTCTCTGTTTGTTTTGAAGATACAAGGTGTTTATACTATAGTGGCAATATGCTCTTTATGTAGTTTTTAATATTTCACCGAACATTCACTGTCATCAATTGTGCACAATTTACAGGACAGACAAAAGTACAGGGCCGACAAGTACATAAATTCATACCTCGTTCGCTTCCCTGTCTACAGGCTCTGGAGTAGGCTTTACGTTTGGGTACTCTTCCTCCTGCTCTTTGTGAAGGACCTCTTTGTCTTTTGTATGTTCTTCTTGTTTGGCCTCCTCGGGGTCTTTGGGTTCTGCATTTAAGACCTCCACAGGTTGGTCAGCAGGAGTGGGGTGACTCCTCCACTCTCTGTGGTGGCCACAGCTCTGGCAGTCCTGAGTGATTGAAAACTGCTTGTCGTGGCCCTCAAGGGTAATGCAGCTCTCTATCTGACACAGTGAGCAGTACTGGAAGAGCTCTAGCAAACAACGAGTGTTCACAAATACTTCATTACTCCTGAAAATGAGGAGAAATAAACATATTATTGACCATTTATGTATCTGAAATGCCTGTACCTCAAAGTAAATAAAAAAAACCAAACACAAATGCCTTACTGGAAAACATTAGTTCCTTGATATGTCTGAAGACTCTTGACAGCTGTGGAACAAAAATGTGACAAAGTTCAAACTATTGTAGCTCTTTGTTTAACCAATATTCTGGATTAAGCAATCATAAACGAAGTTTAGCTTCATCTAATTATAATATTGTGGCCTATTTAAGATATTACTGTTATTTACAGTAACCAAAAGCACAGGTATAGGATGATGAGCATTTTTTCCAGTGTGGCAGCTGTAACAATCATGGCATGGCTCACAAACCCACTGTGTTTATTAGGTGTTTAGTAAAATAGGACTGGAGTTTTGGATAATGGACTGGACAGTGCATAAAACCTATGTATGCAAAATTGAGGGGAAAAAAAGGAGTAAAAAGAGAGGTAAATGTTACATGTACTCCAATAATATAAGATGTTTTAAGAAAGTTTAATTAGACTTAAAGGAGCAATATGTAAGATTTTTAGTTTTAAACATTACAAAATTAACTACAAGTATCAACAGCAACTGAAAAAAATAATTTGATGGTATGTCAGGGACATGTTTTACGTTGTAAAGATATCTACTGAAGTTAGCCTGCTAACTAGCAAGCCCTGGCCTATCCTGTAGCCTAATACCACTTTGATATCCTCAAGCGTTCATAGCGAGTCACTTTAATGTTCAGTCCAACAGATGATGTGGAATTAGTACTATCTCAATAGTATATTCTAACCGGTTATCAGTCATGGTGAAGGTCCTGCTCCTAGTTAGATAATTTAAAGACAGACAGTCAGTGAAAGGAACAGGTAACAAACAATGGCTACCACATTCAGCAGCAAACCAAAGTTATGCCTAAACAGATGCTCTTGGAGAGAAATGGGACTGGCGAGTAGGGACTGTACATTTTCTGGTGACATGTTGCCCCCTGCTGTTTGGAGTGTGAATGTGACAGGTTGTGTCATCTTACACATTGCTCCTTTAAATAGAAAAATCAAAAACCCTAGGTAAGCCTACCTGTTCTGCCGCTGGCAAGACACCAACAACCAAATGTATTTACCTTTACACCAAGATTTCTCTTCCACCTCGGAACATGTTGAGAGGGGAGTAGGTGTATTTTCTTTTTCGGAAAACACCTTCAAAATCAAGAATTATATTAGGTAGTGCACATGGTTTAAAAAATAAATAAAATGTGCAGTGACCATCAACAATTCAGTGTAGCTTCATCTGGGAGGAAGACTAACTTTCATCTGTCAATGAATCTGTGCTTCACAACTGGACATCTATTGCTACATTCCAAGTGACACCCCTCAAATTCATCATCAAAGATGAACCACCTTCTGTCGTCTTGCTTCACTCCTCGTTCTCCGAGCCAAGACGGTGCAAGATGATGATGTTGATGCTGATGTTGAATGCTCTTTTTGGGCGGGTGGAACGTTGCAGTCAGACTGAGACACTGTAAGATCTGAAGTTGGCTCATCCTTGGGGCTGCAGTCTTGCACCTGTGAGATAACATACAACCAAGACATAACGTCAGAGGATCCTGGTTATTTACCTGTACATTCCATTTACACAGACTTGAACAGCCTGAGATATGCATCAAAAACTTCGTTAAATACAGCAACAGCTTCAGAATGTGAAGTTTTTCCACTTTTAAAGGAAAGACTAAAGAGCAACACTGTACTTGAAACATACTACATACATGCCATAAACCTGTCATATTCTTTAACTGACAGTAACAGATATTTATAGTAATATTACAGTCTTGTGTTACCATTACTGGTAACAACACTGTTATATTACTGGACATAACCTTGATGTTATTTAGAAAACTGTTACTGGACAAATGTAAAAGTTGGCAGTAACACCAGTTTTAAATAGGTGACCTGGACACATTATACTGAGGCAATGTTCACTTAGAAGTCTCTCCATCAGGGCAGAACTGTGCTGGCCCTACCAAACACCCTGCTTGTGTACTTAATTACAGACGGTTTCTCCGGCCTCACAACCACTGTGCTGGTTCTCACTGCTACTCTGATGGAGCTCTTAACAGTTTCTATTCCATTCTATCTTAAATAGCATTTCATTATAAATCGTATCAATTTTATGTTGCGTTTGTGCTTGTTTTGCTATCCTGGATTGACCAGAGGAGGATGGGTTCCTTTTTTTGAGTCTGGTTCTTTACTAGGTTTCTTCCTCTGAGGGAGTATTTCCTGGCTTGGTAACTGGGGGGCTCAGACCCTCATTTTCTGTAGAGCAACATTTGCTGTACCTGATTGTATGTATAGTGTAAAATCTTTTTACTTTAAGTATAAACAAAATCAATGTTTAATGTTCTATTATATCTATAATGCTAGTTTGTTTTACGTAAGTTTTTTTCAGCTTTTTCAATTTAGTCCTAATGCTTAACAACAATGTTCCTACATACAGAGCAGCTCACATTAAGGGAGCAACAGAATCCATATTATGAAAACTAAGGGCACTGAGGACACACAACATCTTTTATTTCATCTTCTTAGTCATTTAAACATGTGGCTATTCATATATCTATTGTATGCGCTGGGTTCTTACAAAGATTTCTGTCCTTGGTAGTCAGAGGCCCTGGACACTATCCCCACCCACCTGGTCAGTGATCCATCACAATCCTAATCATCACAATACTTCTAAATAACATAAATCTAAAAACAAATTAGCTAATGTGGTTTCTCACTCTAGTACAAATACAATACAAATAGACAGAGTAATGTCAGAACTGTAGCAGAAGATACATTTTAAGCAAACAGGTCCATAACTCGACCACAATGTCACCCTAAACTTATACTGACCTCGGTTTCACTGCTTAGAGGAGTTGGAGGAGCAGGTAGACTCCATGGAAACATTGAAGGAACAGCTGAAGAGTTCAGTGAGTTGTTTAAGGAACGTTCTCTGTAATCTTCTGGTAGGAAGTGGTCACTGCAGACCCGCAGGTTCTTCACACTGTCTCTGTTTATGTTCTCAGTGGCCAGTCGGTGCTTTATGACTGCGAGCCACAGTCTGCAGATGTTCAGATCTTTAGGAAATCTGTGGAATCGCTTGGTGGTGCGCTTAGCTTTGCTTGGGCATCTCAGGACGCAGCACTGATTAACCATCTTCAGATGTTAAAGAGGACCAACGTGTACCTTCTGACGACCTGACACAAACTGTTTTCAGCTGGTTTAGTCCGTGGGTTGGTTTACAATGCTGGCAAAAGTCCCACCTGCGACTTCTACTTCTTCTCCTTTAGCGTTTCGCAGCCAGGCTAAAAGTGCTTTACCGCCACCTACTGAACGGGCGTGTGAACTGAAGAACTTTGAACTTAATTTAGAACTTTTGGTGTTTCTTAGCCCTGATCTTGGAGTGCCACTGTTCTGCACGTTTTACAGTTCGCTTCATTTTTGTGGCCAATTAAGAGTCCAACTAACCCTTAAAGGAAGGTTCTCCAGGAGGCTACCTGGTGACCAGTGTACTGCACGGGCAGAATGTTTTAAGGGTTTTATTAGGCTGCCTCTCACTACAGCTAGCTAAGAGGAAAAGGCTAGCTGTAGAAACAGTATAAATGTCTGTATTAGCAGCCAAATCCGTCACGATTTGCTCTCCCTAGAGTGAACAAACGTGCATTTGTTCCATCTGGATCAAATTAGTGAATCACGAATTAACTGCATATATGAATATTTCATTTAAACAAGCCTAATCATGGTGCTTTCACTTCCCACAGAGTGTTTGTTAGCAAATTGCTGTCATAATTGTGATTGTTATAATTGTGATCACCGTAATGCACTTTCTCTTGGTTCAACTTGTAAGAAATACACAGTCAAGTCACATTATTATAACATTATTATAGCTAATATCCAGAGTGACGGGCGTGTGCAGCACAGACATCTAGACGGACTGGGAGACTCAGTGAGGTCCTGGTAGGTGATCACAGGTATCTGGAGCCATGCTGACTGCAGTTCATCCTACAGCTGTTGGAGGGAGTGAGGAGGAGGATCCATAGAGCCATACAGGTGGTCCCACAGATGCTCAAATGGGTTTGAGTCTGGGGAATAAGGGGTCCAAGGTGGTACTTGGAGGTCCTGGGCAGCTCTTCCATCTTATGCGGGACATTTCTAGCTGTGTGACGTGTCGCATTGTCTTGCTGAAGGTCCCATCAGACCATCAGCATGTATGGTGTAGGAGACGTGCAAAGATGGATTCAGAACCAAATCAGCTGAGAGTGTGTTCCACATGGATGAGTGGGTCCAGAGAGTGTCACAGGTCATAACACGTGACTTCCTTCATGAGCTATGCGACACCAAGATATTTTTTGCAGTGTAGATGGTGGTGCCACTCAAGAGCACAAAGCCTCATGATTAAACACAAAATATGTGCACTCAGGGGGGAGGGTCTTGAATGAAGACAAATGGCTTTTTCACAAATTTGTCTGGTTATTGCACATTGCATTGCAGCGTTCAATAGCCAAGCATACAAATGTAAAATAAAAACCAAAACATGACACTTTTACACTAAAAAGACAAATAACGAGAGTACAAAAGTGAGTTTTTCATTCATTTTATCAAAAAATAATATGCAATCCATTAACAACTTGCTTTTGTTTCTGACTGCTTCAAAAGGTAATTCATTGAAATGCAAAGACGAATATCTAAAAATCACTGAGAAAAGCCGAACTGGTACTCTGGTTTCAACCAGAATAAACCTGTGCAAATAATTTATCTTCAAGCAGCATTGTAGCGGGACAGATGATCGTTTTTGAGTCATGCTTTCAGCTTTGACTGAATCTTCTGTGCTTGGCACAAGAGTAGACGATTGTCTCTGAGTCCACGACCCTGTTCAGGGTTCCCACAATCGCGGGCAGTTTTCATACATCCACAGGATTCATACGATATTTCGATGGGAGTTAAAGTAAGTTGGAAAGATTGCTAACGTTGCTAGTGACAGAAAGCTAGTAGCCACCAATCAGCAGAACCTACAGATATCAGCAGCGTTAGTGTGGTTCAGTCCAAACTGTTCAAGTCAGTCCAGAGATGGTGGTGACTTCCACCCTGCCTGCACTGAGTTCTGTGGTGGTCTTGAAGAAGCCCTGCATGGTGGGTCCAGGCCGTACCGGTGGGCCGCTGCTTTGTTCAGGCCGAAGAAGCTGCTGGACCACCGTGCAGGAAGGCTTGGAACGCCGCCGCTTGAGCGCTCTCCTCTCTGAGCGGCTCTTTGGAGGAGGTAGACCCTCACAGAGGCGGCCGCAGGTGGAAATGCCACAGAACGAAGGCTCGTCTGACTGAGAAGATGCCTCAGAGCTGCCCTCAGACTGAGGGTCCCTCACCGTAAAGAGAGAGGGGCCAGGGCCACAGGATGATGGTTTTAAGTCCAAGCCTTGAGTAGGGAGGCTGTTACATTGCAATCTCCCATTAGGAAATGAGGAGAGTCCAGCTGGAATTATTGTCTCCTGCTTGGCAGTGGGTTTCATTTTACATCGTTTTTTCTTTGAGGGAAAAGAGAAGAGTGAGGAATGAGCAAATAAATAAATACATACATAAATAAATATATAAATACATAAATAAATAAATAAATAAATAAATAAATAAATATCTTAAATTCATCTTAGAGATTGTTTAATCAACCTGCAAAATGTACTTAATAAAATAAAATAAATAAAAAAATAAAATAAAACGACCATCACACCTTTTTATTTCCAGTTGTATTCCGTTGAGTTTCGACATTGTATGCTTCATTTGGACCTACAACAGAGCACACAAGATATCAGAACATTTTAAGGAACTGGATGGTGATTATAAATGAGTATAAATGGTGGCGAGAAAATGAGTCGCCAATGATTTATTATAATTTAATAGTTAATACGTTTATTTGTTTAAATGGATCACTGGGGGGACTTACTAACTCATGTCAGACTAACTTTATTTATCTTTTGCATTTAGTTATTTAGACAAATTCAGGGGAATTCCCCTTTAACAGAAAAAGTTTAAATACAACAAAGTGTCTATATGTACGTTTATTTTTATGCTTGAATGTGCAGAATATGATTTCAACCTAACACGCTTCAAATTCGATGAATGTCTGTTCATGGTCCACTAGCTATCTGTTCTGTGTATATTGGTATAAAATCAGGTGGTGTTACACAGCCCTGGCTCTGTAAACAGAAAATAAAGAATAGCTTGTACACAGGACAGGTGGAAGAGGAGGAGCTACTGATGAACTCTATGTATTGTCTATAAGGAGAGATGACCGAGAAAAAGAAAAAAGATCTAAAGAACAAAGACTGAGAATGAAATTCTTAAATCAGGCTTGAGCATTTCAACAGTGGAGAGACCTCAGAGAGTTGTCAGTAAGGCGTGTTGATGTCGGAGGGATCTGAGGCACTGGAATATAACTGCTACAGCATTTAAGATGGTCGTAAAATGTTCAAACAAGAAGCTAAACATTTAGACTAAGGCATCGGCTGTGAAGTGCTGCTCTATTTAAACAGGAAGTTGTCGAGAAAGAGGCTGGTGTTAGCTTCTTCAAGAGCTACAAGGCATGAAAACCATAGACCTACTGGCTCTGTGAAGAAGCAAAAATTAGGTAATGTTTGTGAAAGCACCTGTTTAGCATCGTCATTTGCTAACCTAAACCTCAAGTTAAGGTTAATTACAGCACTTGCTGTCTTGTTGTTCACTTGAGCATTATATCTAGGTTTTGTTCATACACTGGACGAAGGGTTTTGCAAACAATTGTTATATATACACACATTTGAACAAGTTTACTAGACCGGACCTGATCATGAAGGAAAAACACAGGTTTATTTTAAATCTCATACGTTAAATCTATATTGCAGGCTTAAAATACAGCATTTATACCTTCAGCAGCTGGAATTTGCAGTGACGACTGTGACAGTGGATATGACGCTCGCCGCTTTAGGTTCACATCTTCATAAACCAACGAAGCTCTGAAACGATTAGAATGTTTGTGTTTGTTAGCCTGAATCATAATAACATACAAAAACAACATGGGTGTATATACAAGCACTCATACTCATATTGAAGTATGGATATGTGTGAAAAGACACTCACCTGTCAGGGCAGCAGTAGCTATAGGTTGTCGGTACAGTAGCATCAGGCTCTGTTGATGAAGCCTCAGCCACCGTGCGGCAGAAATTGATGCAGATGGCCAGACCAATGAGAAAGCAGAGGACCAGAGACAACAGCAGGTAGCTGTACCTGTCGGACACCTGCAGAACAAACCAGTGCTCAGAAAACGTTCCTTAAAAAACTAGGAAAGATCTACGCAGGGTCTACTGGGATAGTCAAATATACAGAAATGACAGTGTCAATCCAGTGCTGCCCCTCTTCTCACATTGGGGCTGAATCTTAAACGCCTTGCGACTCCCTACGTTGTACACTATGTAGGAATTTACCCCAACAGTGCATAGCACAGCTAACAAACAGTCATTTGGGATTCTGCCACAGCCCTACTGCACAATTTCGCCTACCTCTTTCTGTAGCTGGCTCACTCGCACAGACAGGTTAAGAACGAGCTGAGTCATGTTCTCCAGCTGCCCCTGCAGTACCTGAATAGACTCTGTCTGCTTTTGGTCCTAAACAGAACCAAGAAAACAAACAGGGCTTTTAAAATTACACGTATATAAGCAGCTCTGCCTCACTGGTATTAACAACAAACATAGAAATAGAAACAGTAACAATAGTCAATAGTTTTTTGCTGACCTGCTCTTCAGCAATCCTCGAAGTGTTCTGGAGTTTGATGATGGTTTTGTTGAAAGCCTTCTGCATCTCCTCCATCTGCTTTCGATATCTGCAGTAATAGAACGAAAGAAATTAGACTAGCTAGAACGATTAGAGTAGGTTTCACTAAAACCTTTATCTTAAACCACAGTCATAATAGTTTTCTCATTTGATGCTATTTTTTTAAACTACTGTTAGACTGTATTGAGTATACTGAGGATTGTTCAGCTGCCACACCTGGCTTGAGGTTTGACTGCTAATAAGAGCTTGTTTAAGTCAGATTTGAATATGATTTTCCAAATACATGTCAGGCACTGGTTTTAATCTGTTTACAAGTTCACAGAGCTCATATTTCACATTGCCCAGATTGTATGCTGCACTTTCCTTACTTTTAGTTTCTCCTTATTTTAACCTTTCTCTATAATCTGACATGCCCGAGTCAAACCCTCATGTTGTTCCCAAGAAACCATACTTGTGAAATTATTGTTGCTCCAATTTAACCAGCAGTATCACTTAAAGTGTGAGGTTTTATTCAGGCTTTTTTGAGCTGTATTCGGGTTTGGCTTGAGCTTTCAAGACCAATGAAACCTCCAATGAGTGCTGACAAAGGGATGAAATGCTTTGCCATGATAAAATTTTGATTATGTTCCCTCAAAATAAACATTTTTAGTTTTTTTATTTATTGACAATCAGCAATACAAATCAGACTCACATGCATGAAGTACCTTCTGAAGGAGGTGTTTAGAAATCTTTAATAAGTCTTCAGCAAAATTTGTAGTTACCTCTGGCTCAGCTGCTCCAGGTAGCGCCCACTGAGCGACATGTTCACCTCGAGGGCCTTGATCCGGTTGTTGAGCCTCATGAAGACTGACTCCTTCTGGTTAGAGCCATGGATTGGCGCATCTGTGGAACTGGGTATTTCAGCATAGAAGTCTGAGGAAGACGGCTGCCCGTACTGAGAGTTACTCCCGAGACCTCCCAGAACAGCGTCCTCAAGAAGATCTTCAGGTTTGGGTTCTGCTGCAACCACTGTGCCCTCTACAGTTTCTGTTACAGGGGTAGCTGTCTGTGTCCCAGCAGGGGCTGAAGGCTTGGTCTTGTCCTGTTGAGGAATGGACTGATCTGTGGGCGTGGACGGAGGAGTAGGTGGTGCCTCGTCCACAATGGCAGACATCACACCAGGAGTCAGGATGTCCGTTTCAGCTGTGGCTTGCTGCGCTGTAGATAGAGTCTTCTGCTCATGATCTACCCCATCACTTTTTGACTTTAAGACTGGAGTGGGTGTTGATTCTAAGTGTTCGGTCAGGAGAGAAGCTGTCTTGACCTCTGCTGATTTCTCTTTGGTCTTCTCTTGGTGAGTGAGGTC
Organism: Megaleporinus macrocephalus; assembly: GCA_021613375.1. Lineage (NCBI taxonomy): Eukaryota > Metazoa > Chordata > Actinopteri > Characiformes > Anostomidae > Megaleporinus > Megaleporinus macrocephalus. The sequence goes on from CM038708.1 coordinate 7,560,619, forward strand.
AGGTACCTCGATGACCGAAGAGTCCAGAAAGTCCACAACATGGGTGGCTTTGGAAGCAACGATATTTATGGAAGTAGGTTTCAAAAGGGCAGAGGTCATACTCGGCTCAAGTTCAAGAGATCCAGCCTTAGGCTTCACTTCGGTTTCATGGGTTGGAGAAACCAACACCTTAATGGTGATATCTTCTGGTGTGGAAGGTGCCTCCACTGTCAAAGTGTGCAACGCCTGCGTTACAGATGATGTGATCACGACTGGAACTGAAGAGTGAGTTTCCTGTGAATAAGTGCTGAGTTGAGATTGCAAATCTTTAGAAATCTCACTTGTCTTCTTTTTCTTCTTCTGGAGCATCTGAGGTGGAAAGCAGCTCTGCAGCAGATACTCCTCAAGAGAAACAACGCAAGAGCAGGAATCAGGAGCAAGGGCACTGGAGCTTTTACTCTCTTGCACTCCTGAGTATTGCTGATCCTGTTCAGCCTTCACTTCCTGCTTCTCTTCCTGTGGCATAGAGCTGGATGGCCGTTTTGATTGGTCTAGCTCATCGGAGTCCTCCTCCTCCTCCTTGGGCAACAGAGTGACTATCTGTTCTTCATCAGGGGGGGTTGGAGTGAGAGACTCTGGGATGAGCATCGTTGCTGAGGGAGCCTCTGAGAGTGAAGCTGTGAGTATTATAGGTACCGTCTGGTCTGCATCTCTTGTGTCGTGTGTGATGGAACTTGTCTCTACGATCCCACTCAAGTCAGGCTGGTCCAGCTCTAAAGTCTCCAGCCTAAAGAAAAGGAGATAAATGCACCAGAAAGTTTTAAAAGGTTAACAATGAAAGATGATGGAAACCTATTAATTAATTATTTAGGTTCACTTCATAACATAATTCAATGTGCATATACTTTATTTAAACGCTGCCTGGCCAAAAAAAAGTTAGACTCTAATATTTTGTTGTCCTTCAATCTGGACCACCAGCTTCCTTCAATCTGGACTCATCAGATCTTTTTCCAGATCAGCCTTACAAACTAGTGGTTTTCTTATGACCACACAGTGTTTTAGTCCTAATCCTGTGAGTTCTTGTGGTGTGGAAATACTCTAAATATAAAATATTGTCTATTAAATATTGTACAGGCTCAATTACAATAAAAGAAAGTCCTCTTCTTACTGTACTGTTTTTTAAATATTAAGATATTTCTTTTATGGGTAACTCCATTTGCCACTTAATTATCAAATAATACATCACAAAACTAATCTCCACAATTACTTACACAACACTGGAGGCAGTTGGGGGAACTGTCTGAGGAGTTCCAGATGTTTCGGTCACATTTAGATCCGGGGCAGAATAATTGCCTGACCAAAAAACAAAACAAAACACATCAATACTTTGACTCTGTGTCTCCAGATCTGTTACATACATCTAATGACCAAGTATTTATTACATTTTGTGCTCCTTGTATGTGTACATACCACTCTTGGCAACATCTTCTGGATTTCCACCCAACACATTTGCAGCAATGTTGTTCACCATATTAATAATAACATCTGTAAATACATACATACAAAAACACCAGACATAACCAAATAAGACATTGTGTGCTACAGTTCTACTCTTTGGTATTGCCAGTTATGTGAATCAGCTAGTAGTATTTTATTATCTTATCCACAGTGGTTCATACAACAGTAACGTCATAGACAAAATTCGGCACAGCATAAATTATCATGTCATAAATGAACGAGGATAGTAATGCCATAAAATATAATGAAACCTACCTTTGGCTGATCCAATCAGATTCTTTGAAGATTTGTCATCTGATGGATTATATCCAGGTGAGTAATCTACAGTTTAACAGAGGTTACACAATAAAGAATCGATTAAACTGACTCTCCTGACCACTGAAATATACACATAACATTTTAGAAGATCATATAATGTTTATTAAAATTCACCATCACTGATGGTGGCCTTACCATAGTCCTCATCTTCAGTGTTGAGTCTTTCAGAGGGTTCTGAATTTAGCTCATACTCCTCCATCATGCTTGTCCCAAAAACCCTTCAATCACAAGATATCAAGATATTAACAATTAAAGGTGTCAGATTACCAAACATATAAAATAGTAAGTGATGGGATGCTTATATGTGATTTAGAATTTATACAATGCAGGAGATATAAATTGGGTAAATTGGGTTTTTAATAGTTACATGTAGTAGTTTAGTAGACGTAAGAAAACAGACTGTTTGAATTAGACTGTTGTGCTTTTAGTCAACTATGATAAACTCCTACCTAGTGTTCCCTTGTCCTTACCATTAAAGAACTATACAGAGATAAAAAAGGAGACAACCTGAAAAAAATCCAACTCCATGAGTTCCCCTTTAGAACAACATTCTTTTGTATTTCAATTTCAGTATAAGTAAAACTGGTTTGCTTTACAGTCACATGTGACAGAATGCAAACCAACTCATTATCTAGAACAGTAATCAGAGCCCCAGCAACATGTATGATCTAACCTGTCTCTCAACACACCTGTATCAGGTAAATGATTGGTTCAACCATACTGGAAGCCAATAGAAAGCAAAGATGTCTGATGTAGAAAATCACTGGTTGAGAATACTGATTCAGCTTAATTTTAATAGATGGATATACATTACTTGTCCAAAAGCATGTAGACACCCCCTCTTAATTATGAAGTGGTATTTCAGTCACACCCACTGCAAACAGGTGTATGTAATCAATCACATATCACACATATCTCCAAAGACTGTATAAGGCAAGAAACTGTTTGTACTGAAGAGCTCAGTGATTTCAAACAAGGCACTGTCATAAGATCTAGTAGAAAGTTTACTCTACTAGATCTGCCCTGCACAACTGTAAATGCCATTACTGTAAGAAGGAAGCTTCTACGAACTCAACTATTCAGCGGTAAACCATGCACGGTCACAGCGCAGGGCCTCCAAGTGCTGAAGTACATCGGGCATAAAAAAAGGTCCTTAAGTTCTGTTGCATCACTCACTACAGGAAACAACACCAGCACATAAATTGTGTATTGAGGTCTTCATTAAAAAAAGTATCCATGGCCAAGCAGCTGTACACAAACCTAGGATCAATCTTCAGTGCCTTACCTCACACAAGCCTTCTGACTGTATGGACACTGTAAATTCTTGTGGAAAGCCTTCCCAGAAGAGTGGCGGCTGTTATAGCCACAAAGAGCAGCAACTCCTTATTAATGTCCACGGTCTTGGAACAGAATGCCCAACTAGCTCATATAGGTGTGACGAACAGGTGTCTGCATACTTTTGTCCACATAGTGTATATGCCTACCATGAAGATGTACATCAGACCCTTTGTGATTAAAAGTTTCTTACCTGATCAGACTGAGAGGACAGAAGTGCTCAGACCCAAAGTGTGACAGCAGCTCCACCTAGAGTCACATGCAGATATGCAGCAAAGCAACATTGTTATATTTAAAAAAGCTCAGAGACTTTTTACAGTCATATCACATTTAATAATGAGACATCTTTGAGGCACTGTACTGAAAGAGGAGTAGGGAACCCAGTGACATAACATGGACATAATAATGCCATAACCAACGTATTCACAATGACACCTACTATTATAGCATGCCTGTAATGGTAACATAACACTGTTATACTACTGAACAAAATCTCATAGCAGTAACTTCCACAATGTGTTTATAACAGGGTTATGTAAATGTTATGTAGCTGGTTAAAGTACGATTCAACTAATGGAGCAATGAAAAAACTAAATGCAGTGCAGTCTTTACAGACTCGCATATTTTTAATAAAGACCCAAAAACACAAACAGGCCACCATTCTGTAACATGCTAACCATTAAACCATTAGTTTTTAAATTAGGCCCGTATCCAGTATCCTTATCCCAGTTCTAAATATTTAAGTGTTTTGTTTTCAGGGTTTATGCATTTGTTGTGAACTTATGTTATGTCTGCAATTAAAATTCCCTCCACCCTGCAATAAATCAGAGAGCCTACGTTTTTTTCATATTTAATATTTACACTATCTATGTTGGTAGCGTGGTTTTTGGTACCAAAATGGGCCACAGTTCTTTATTTCACATTTTCCAACTCTCAATTAGTCTTTATAAGTATATATATTATATAATGACCTCTAATTAGGATCCTTAAAAAAGTCATTGAGCCACTGCTGTGGTACATGGGGAGAGAGAGTGTTCTAAATAATAGTCTCTCTATCATTTAGCTGTAGTAGTTGTTCAAAGGAGCTTTAGGGAAATGCCTATAACTCTCCTTATGAAGTGAACACGAACAGGCTAAAGTGCTGGTATGACTTAATATGCTGTTTATTTACAAGCTCACAAAAACAGTGAATTAAAATCAGGGTGTTTTCTACAACTTCGTTCCCAGATATGGACTCAGGAGTGGAATGGCTGCTTACTACATGTGGTTGGCCAAGATATCCATACTTTAACATGAGATTTACTAAAAGACAAGCCCAGTCCAACACACAACAATGTTAGTTTAACATTCAGGTTTGTAAGTACAGTTATCTAATGCACACCCACCCGTGCAGGCACGCATGAAGGAATTAGCAGTCGTGTTACCAGAGACGTAATTTGCACCTGCACCACATGCTGGGAAGTCACTTCTACTAGGGGGCTCTTAAACAAAGGATCCAGTAGATGGTGACAGTGAGCAGCCAGCGCTGAGCTAACTTGTTTAAGGCATTTTTTTAAAACGTTCATTGAAGGCATAATCTGAAATTATTTCCTAGCCAAAGAATATGCAGTTATTTTTACTTCAAGTTTTGGGGGGGATTTCTTTTAATTAATGTTGGATTTAGGCTCCCATTTTACAAGAGGACCACCCGCACAAAGAATTTACAACAGTCAATTCATGGTTATTTATTAGGTCTTAATAAATAAAGAGATATAACAAATAAATATGGGCAACTATGGCCTGTAGCTTGCCAAGTAGTTAGTCCACATCTATATTGTTAAATCTCAGATCTTGCTGGTTACTTAATTTACCATATAATTTTTTATCTTATTTTATGAATTACAGCTGCTGTTATGGTGTTTATGACTTATAAAAACGTTAAATCAGATTTGGAACTGGTTAAAAATCTAAAATAAAGGTACATTTAATGTACGATTTTGCTCAACACCAATGTTTTTTCTTTATTCCAGAGCTGTTAGGTTTAAGTCCAACTCCAAACTGCAGTGAAGTGCTCAGTTTAAGAACCCCATGTAGAAAATAACTTCAGCAGGAGAGTACAAGCTCCACACCATTCTCTTTAGAACCTTGAAGAACAGTGGTCACCAACCTGATCCTGAAGATCAACCTTGCTTTGGAGGCTAATTCTGACCACAGACTGCTGCACTTGTTCTAGCTCACTACCTTCTTCAGTCAGGAATCAGACACATTCCTATTTGGTAGAACTCAACTATGAGTTAAAGTAGATCTCCAGACGGAGGGTTGGTGACCACAGCATACTATGAAAACCTTTAGACAGTCTGAGCTTATTCACTGCTAATCTGAAGATCCACTGTGACCATGTTCTTGTACCTTCCACCTATTCACCCACTCATCCAAACACATCTAAGTGAAAGGCTGGGAAGGGGGGGGCTAACCTTTATGTACTTGGTGAACATCTGAAGCAGAGGAGAAGAAAAACAAACAAACAGAGAAACAGTTGAGAAGAGAAAACCATGGCTATAGGAATGGAACACTGATAGAGGACCATACTTTCACACTGAAGGTGTATATCTTGATCCTAAACTAACAACAGGGTTAAACAGCACAGCAAGTTTAGAAACTGTCCTATGAAAAAGCAGAGGCAGTATGTGAAGCATGAATAACAACAGAAAGCAGTGATAATCAATTTGACCCATATTTAAACAAAAACTGTAGAAAGACAATAGAGCTCTCATGTCAAATCTACTAGTGTCCAGTGTATTGTGGTTTGATCAACTAACCCTTCAGATTGTTTACAGAAACAATGCAGGCCAAAGAAAAGTGACCACGTTTGGAACGTATGCTAACAAAACACGGTCTCCATAGCCAATAAAGCACAGCAGAGAATGTTCTTCCTGAGATAGCGCAAGAAATTCAACCTGCTGCAGACTCTGATGATAAAGTTCTACACAATGATCATCAAGTCCATCCTTACATCTTCCATAACCATCTGGTTTGGTTCCTCCACCTAACAAAAACGAGCCAAACTTGCATAATCAGGACAGCAGAGTTGGATCATTGGATGCAATCTGCCAGCACTTCAGGACATCTACACCAGCAGGGTGAGGAAACGTGCTGGCCAAATTACAGCTGACACCTCACATCCTGGACATCACATCTTCCAGACACTTCCCTCTGACAGACGACTCAGGACCATCAAGACCAGCACAACCAGGCATGCTCACAGCTTTTTCCTCAGAGCTGCTACTCTCATTAAACTCAGTGGTCACCCTGCACTTCAAACTCATACCTGAACTGAAGCTCACTGTATTACAGGAACTCCTTTGTAACATAATGCTTATTTGCCCACCTGTACAGATTCTGTACATAACAGCTTACAATATACATCTACTCACTTTTGTAGAATATCCGCTAGGGCTGTGTATTGGTAAGGATCTGGTGATACAGTACGTATCGTGATAAAGCAGTCATAATTCAATATTATGCAACACACCACTATATCAACAGGTTTGCCAATGCCTACAATAATGTCCTTGTGCTGCTGGTTAATGTTGGAGTGGAGCTAAAAACAGATTACAGCCCTGCCATCTAGTGGTCAAAGGTTTAAACACAACACACAATGATTCACTGTCTGCCAGGAATCTGTGTATAGATACTGTGTTTTTGAGAATCAGTACAGTATCACCAAACATGATATCCCCATATTCCATATTTCAATATTTTCTTCCACCCCTAATATCCGCACTCATATAAACACAGATATATTAATATATCTCATCAGCACCTTTCCTGGCTCTTTATTACTCATTAGTGTAATGTTTGTCTTGGTAAGGCACACACGTATGACATGTAACAAGAACAAGTCCTTGTATGTGTGACATGCATGGCAAAATAATCGATTCTGAAAACAAAAACACTAAGCCACATTCTGCACATGATACAACAGGAGAGCGGTGTAATCAGAGAGTGAATGGTCATGTAACACAGTGGTAAACGTTCTCATGTCTAAAATCGTATGAAACCTGTAGCAGTTATCACATTTCCCAAAATGCAATTAAACATCTTATTTTTATAGTGTTTTCAAATTAAATACAGGTATAGATCAAACTAAATTTAATAATCACTGCTTTCTGTTTTTATTAATGTTTCACATACGGCCCCAACCTCTCTTATAACTGACGTGTATCTTCTTGTGAGAAAATGTAAAATTCAATGAACTGATCTCCACATACCTTAACATATTTAGCGTATAAATGCTCGTCCAGTGGAAAACTCTGGATTGTTCGTTCATCACGAGCATGAAACGTCCCAAGCTTGGCCCATTTGTTGGTGGGATATCTGCGAATAAACATGTTCATTTTCAATGCAAGATGTCTATACAAGACCAAACATAAAATAGGTTTTTAACATATCATTCACTGAATTATTTATATTAGGCTTATTATTATTATTATGGCTACATTAGTGGGTTATATAAAGAGTAATTAAAAAAAAACACCTGCAACAAGAGGCCAGAGAGAGAAACAAAACATCAGGTTGGAACAGATTTCAGATAACTCAAATATAACTAGCTAGCCACCATATCTCCACACTGCACCACAAATCACCAACACAATGTAACCTGTATATTAACTTGCAAGTCAGATTTCTGAAAGAGGACAATGAAAAACACAGAACTGGTAGCTAGCATTGCAACATTAGCATCTTCTGTATTTATCAATCACTGCAATTCTCAACCATAATAGATCTCATCATCACTTATCAACTTACTGAAAGTCAGCATAAGTGAACCTTTGGCTTGAACATGTAACAGTTTCCTGTGTTTGCTTACTGCCTACATCACATTACTAGGGCTGGGCGATAAAACGATAATTATCGTGAAGTAACGTTTCCTCGATAGAACTATAAGACGTAGTCGATAGAAAGTCGATAGAATTAAGTTCCGTCCATGTTTTGAGAGACAACACGAACACGAACAGCCAATGAGAATGAGAATAGCGCCGCTCCAAACCAATCAGGTGGCTGAACTAGAGTTCCAGCTATTTCATGTTTGGTTGAAGCGACACAGCACAGAGTGTAGACGTAGCGACGTAACCCACGTACTAGTAATCTGGATACTGCAGGCGTCACAGTCGAGCAGAGAGAATAAAATAAGAGACAGAAAACGTTAAACTACTACTGAAATAAACATGATACACGTGATAATAATCTTAAAATAATCTATAAGATAAGATAAACAGGTAAACAGGTGCTGTCCTGCTGCTGTGTTGATGAAGCAGGACAGTGTTTGATCTTATATAGCAGTTGTACTGTTGTGATCATCTCCACTGTGCAGAGCTGACAGAGCACCACACTGTTGTGTTTCTGTGTAAAATACTCTCACAACTATAGATGTAGGTGAGTGATTGATTGTAGCTGCAGCTCGCGCTCCAGATAAATCCATGCTTTCAGTAGACGTGGCCACCTTAGCGACGCATCGGCGCACGTTATGCTAATCAAAGTAATTCCATAATCAATAAAGATACATTTGTAAACTGTAGGAGTTCGAGTGAGAACGCTGAGACAAAGTTGACTTTATAACATAAAATCCCGAGTAGGAAACTTTTTTTAATACCGAAAACATACGCTAAACCAACTCACCGACTCACCGCTATTAATGAACATAAACAGAGTCCTTTCCTCAGCCCGAACTTAAAGAGCCAGCAACAGCCTGCTTAACACAGTGCCTGTGTGAATACTGTTCATACTAATACTGCCCCATATATATATTTAATACAGTTGTGTAATGTTATAGTACATTTGTCTATTTGTCTAAAAAAATGTAAGAAAAAATTTAAATACTTCTCACTTAAAGTAAAAAAAGAAAATAGTGATTAGATTTATATCGTGATATATCAATATCGACTGATATGAACATAAATTATTGTGATAAGATTTTTTTTCCCATATTGCCCAGCCCTACACATTACATGTGTACACTCACAAAGACAATCCCCCTGTGTGTGTAACATACCCACCAATATAAAACAGATTGTGACTGCAAGCTAATTCACTGACCTGTCACTGATTGACACCAGGAAGTCTTTGGGGGTCGAAGAGAAGAGCTCAAAATTGGCAATGTCCAGCTGTTTCACCTGAATGGGCTGACACAACTCAATGACAAACCTGTGGAGGTGCACAGAGAGGAACAGAATGGTTGAACTTGAAGAAAAGGCGGATGAGAGAAGTGGAAGAGCTATGGAGGAGAAGTGATGGAAAGATAAGGGAAGAAGAAAACAGGAACAAAGATCAGAGTGACCGGAAGAGTGAAGAATGATAAGCAGGACTAAGGAAGCAAGATTCAGTTCACTTTTGCCTCCATTCTGCATCGTCGATGTTGCTTTTATAGGTAATTACAGGCAACTATCAGCAAACAGGCTATTAAACATGATCTACACTACAGGCGATACTGATTTTCTTGGATGTCTACCACAGACCATTCACAACAATCTTCTGAAACAGTGTCGTATCACAAAGAACAGTAAACAGGGTGGAAAGTGATCCTACTGTGTGATACCTGTAGGCTATTACAAGCCGTACTGCTCAAATCCCATCACTCTAATACGATGGTTCACATGTGTGTAGGTAATAGGGGTGTAAGAAAATACTGAAATATCGAATATCTGGATATTATGTTTGGTGATACTGTATCGATTCTCAAAAACACAGTATCGATACACCGATTCTGGCAGACAGTGAATCATTATGTGTTGTGTTGAAACCTCTGACCACTAGATGTCAGTATTGTAATCCATTTTCAGCTCCACTCCAACATTAACAAGCAGCACAAGGGTGCAGTGCTATTGTAAGTATTGGTAAACCTGTTCATATAGTGTTTTAATAGTAGGATTTTGAAAACATTGAATTGTGAGCACTGTATCACGATACGTATTGTATCGCCAGGTTCTTGCCAATACACAGCCCTAGTAGGTAAGTGACTGAACTCTGCCATTAATGGAATCCCAAAACAACCGAGATGCACATGTTCTAACTGGTAAAATCACGTGAATGGATCACACGTGCCATGAACAGCAAATAGACAAAGCAGCAGAGCAAGATTTCATGGTGAATCAGCTTTGAACAACTCTTGGCTGCTCAATATTAAAGTGAGACGAAGATGAAAAAGGGTCAGATTCGTTGCTTTTCCACCAATTACTGGCAATAACTTCAGATTATGTGCATCACCAAATGATGACATTCACACATTAAAGGAAAGTGGGCTTTGATATGAGCATTCTCATTAAGGTCATACAACCATGAACTGGATATGTATCTGATCTAATATCACATATGAAAGTGGCTCAGGTCAGATTGTTCCACTACAGTCAGGTATTGCGAACATGGCCTTTAATTACACACTGCAGTGTTTGCAACGTATACATACTGAATACTCTGTTGGACTCACCATATCTTGTTGCTGCAGGGATTCAGCATATACACATCCATGTTCTCCATCAGGATGGCAGAAGTGCTCTAAATAATACATAAATATAAAGTATAAAATACAAAATATAAATATAAAATATAAATATAAATACAGGCAATTACGCAAACATACATACCACTAGCAGACATATTTGAATACTTCTGATTTTTTTTCATTTTTAACGCATTCAAATCTAAAGAAGGCTTATACTAGTAATTTTAAGACTATACCTAAAGTCTAATCTAAAATCCAAAGGTATCTCCATTTATGAATGGACCAATAGAAAAGTTTCAAAATATAAAACCTCTTTAAATTAACTTACATTAAACATTAAGTATGTTTCTGACCTTTCCTGTAAACTTACTTTGGAAACTTTTGTTTATTTTTGAATAGCATTGATAAATTATTAGAAAATGAAGAGCTGGAACCACAATCACTAAATCTTCCCACTTACTATGTGTTTCTCAATAAAACTTAATCAGCATATTGTGTGTCCTCTAAGGGTGTAAGAAAAGATAAAAAATATCAAATGCCGTGATATTATGTTTAGTGATACTGTATCAATTCTCAAAAACACAATATCGATTATTAATTAACAGTTTACATGCACAGATTCCTGGCAGACAGTGAATCATTGTGTGTTGTGTTTAAACTTCTGACCACTGGATAGCAGAGTAATCCAGTTCCAGTTCCACTCCAACATTAACAAGCAGCACAAGTTCGCAATGCTATTGTAAGTATTGGTAAACCTGTTCATATAGTGGTTTTAATAGTTGGATTATAAAAATTCCAATATATCACTTTGCTTGCAATATCGATATATATATATATATATATATAATCATGACCGCTGTATAAAAATATGTATTGTATCGCCAGGTTCTTGCCAATACACAGCCCTAGTGTCCCTATTAATCAACAGCAATAAGTGATAAGTGAGTGCTGGGGCTAAAGAATACTATATGATCCTGTTTATAGTTTTGGTCATCATTCTACATGATAAAATATTATTATTATTATTATAAAATATGCAAAATAAAATAAAAACTATAAACTGGTAGACTAGGATTTGATACATACTGTACATACACATGAAGGATAACCGCTAATGAACGATAATCAGCCAACAGCAAAAGTCGCTGAGAGTCTTTAGCTTTTCTGTTATGCCACATCATGTGGAAGTTTTGCGTACCTTAGCTTCAGGGTTAGAGGCCAGGATCTTGGCCCCACATTCCACTGAGGCGTAGTTTGTAGTCTTCTGCACTTTCTTAACAGTGCTGGATCCCCCGTTACAGGACGTGTGGGTAGTCTGACCTGATGGAGTTGAGACAGATGAATGTGTTTTGAGTAATACAGTCCACATACACTAAGACAGACTCACTTTCTGGAAATAAAGGTGTTTGCTGTGGTATGTAAACACTTAAAAGTTTCAAAAGACACATAACTAACTAAGCTGGAACAACAGCACGCTCTGAATTCACTGTTCCTATGATTTCACAAAAACCAACACGTTTACATGTAATAGTTTACAGCAGTTTAGCTCTGTCTGTTCATAACGAAGTTTTAAGAAGTGTTTCAGCTCAAACTGTTATTTAAATGAGCCACAACACACGAGGGCTAATCAGAACAGAGGTCATTTACATATACCAGTTCTGACATCTGACATTTAATCAACACGTAGGTAATATTACAAGAGAAGAGTTTCTTCACCTGCGAAACATTTCAAAAGTTAAGAAATGTGTTATCTATGTTTGATGCTGAAAAGTTAGTGCATGCCTCTATAACCTCAAGGCTAGATTACTGTAAGCTCACCTGTCCATCTGTGTCTACTGCTACACCCTCAGTTACATCACTGTACCATCTAGATGTACCAGCATTGAGATAGGATGGGACTGTTTCAGCTCACGCCCACTTTACATAAAGACTCAGTCAGAGACTGCCTCAGTCAGAGACTGCCTCAGTCAGAGACTGCCTCAGTCAGAGACTGCCTCTACCTGTGCAGCTGCTAAAGCTTTGCTATCCAGATTTCAAACACAGACTCTTTTCTTTGGTGTTTAGTTTAAACTGTAAATACTGTTTGATCAGAGGAGGACAGGTCTCCCCTTGTGAGTCTGGTTCCTCCCAAGGTTTCTTCCTCCAGTCTGAGGGAGGTGTTCTTGCCACTGTTGCCTCTGGCTTGCTCACTGGGGGATATATGTTATAACTGTCTGTTTTTAAAACTCTGTAAAGCTGCTTTGAGACAACATAGTTGTAAAAAGCGCTACACAAATAAACTTGACTTGACTTAAAGGCACAGTAACCAAAATAGCATGTTCAATTCTAAGGGATAAAGAGAAACTGGAAAATGTTCATTCAGCTAAGACTGTTTTTGTATATAACAATAAACTCATATAAACACAATAAATACTAAAGCCTATAAAGCCAAATGTAGGATTATGGGGCCTACAATATATAAAAAGTAATGTCTATGAAATAATAACTGAAGTAAACTATAATATCCCTGCCGTCCCTGTTAACTGAGCACAAAAACTTACTTTTCTCATTCTCCACCTCCATCATGATCTTCTTCCACTCGTCAAAAGTAGGAATGTCTTCTTGGTCTTTGGGAACTGACGGATCAGCTTCTGTGGTGACGTGAACGCCCTGTTGGATGTAGATATTGAGTGAGTTGAGTAATGGCTCACAGCGTTCACAAACAAAACAATATACAACCATCTCCCTGCTCATCAAAAACCATCATCTTCTCCAGAGAATATCTCTTATGACTCTATTTGGTATTTCTTTTTATTTCAAAGAGCAGATTTGGAAGTGTGATAGTCTTTATAATGAACAGCCATAGTAGAAAACAGTAGAGAACTGAGCCTGACATATTCAAACAGATAAAAATGAACAGAAGACAGATGGAGGGATACATCCCAGCAGTGCAATGACTTCTTAAATAATAATTTTTGTTATTAGGATTAGAACCAGGCCCCTGAGGAACTCACCGGTTCTTTCCGCATGCTGGAGGCGTTAGTTCCCTGACTCGCTCGGTCTAAACTACCCTTTGTTCCCTTCCCAGTTCCCGGGGTGCTGGTGTTCTCCAACACGATGGGAAGACTACTGCATGTACAAAAAAGAAAGACAGGTAGCTGGTTACATTAACGGTTTCAACAAAATTAACAGTACTAACCACAAATCAAACAGCAAACACATCAAAAAGGACACTTTATAAGAATTTAGGAGTCCTATTCAATATTGATTTGTATTTTATTTTGTATTAGTAATATTATATTTAATTAATAATGTCTAATCAAGAACCTGTATGAACTGACTCTACTATATAAATGTGTTGAAATTCTGTGTGTTCTGGAAAAGTCACGTTGAGGCCACTCTACGGTGAAGAAAGAGAAGTTTGCAGAGTCAACCATGACAAGATAAGAGCTAGAAAGATGTTGTAAGTTATCAGCTTGGTCCCAACAGATAAGTTCCTTATTCAGATACCGGTGTGACCTACACTCGGTCAAACATCAAGGGTGTGTCTCAAATCCTAGTGAGCTCCTACATAGGCAGCATTTTACAACATAGAATGCGCTCCCGACATGTAGACTGTCCCAATACTTACATACCTTAAACATGCTGTCTACTGAGGAACCTTATTTAGACCTGATTTAAAAAAAGCATCGAACGCTTCCTCAGCCGCTAAGACAATCCCATGATGCAACACAGGCTAATCTACGAGCAGTGAAGTGGTTTTAAAATGTGAGTTATTTTGATTCTTTCTGGAGTTTTTATGTGTTTCTGGTCATATAATCACACAAAACAGTTTTTTATTATCAACTCTGTAACGAGTCCTTCACCATTTAGCAGTTTTATACTCGAGACATTAGCATTTATGCTAGCGGATTTTTAAGCCTCGGGCTATTGTTTTGGATGCGGGCCGGTAGCTTAGCAACCAGATAAACCACCGGTAGCGTGCTGCAGTGGGGGGAACAAGCCGTGACGCAGTCTCTCTCTAACTAGAGTCTCAGTAATCTGTTTTATGAGGAGAGATGAGGAGAGAACACTGCTACTTACACAGCTGCTACCTAGACAGCCTACTTAGACACTCAGTAGGATTTGAGACAGACCCCAAGTGTCTTTTGAACATCTTTAGAAATTTGGCGTATGTATTTGGGTGACTAAAGAGATCAAACATTACATCAGCTTTATGCCAATTGGTTGGCGGGTCTCAGGTTCCTAGAAAGAACTGGGAATAGAGGGTTAGACGAAAGAGAGACAGACTATATTAATGCCTGTGACTTTATAAATGGGAAGTCTTACAATATACAGTTGTGGTGATGTCCACATACTTTTGTCCAAATAGTATAACAGTGCTATATCACAATGAACAGGGGGCAGTCGTGGGCTGAAAGTTGGGAATTCGGTCTAGGGACAGGAAGGTCATCGGTTTGATTCCCCTAGACCAACAGGCATGATTGTAGTGCTCTTGAGCAAGGCACATGAGCCCCAACTGATTCCCAGGGGCAAGTGTGCTCACTGCCCCCTAGTGTTTGCATATGTGGGTGTTTCTCTGCACGGATGGCTGAAATGTGCAGAGAAAAATTTTTGCATCAACTTTTTCCTCATGTAATAATTTATTCCTGTATTAGAAAACAGTTACGTTACCATTTTTCTGCTCTTTATTCTTACATAACACTCTCATTGACTTTCACTCTTTTGGAGCACTACAAACACTGTCTAATTAAAACCTTTTTTTGTACTGTCTGAAACACCAGGACAAAGAAATAAAATCACTTCAGCACATCTAGCACATCTGCAAGAACGGGCGTTACATAACGTATTCAACAAACTTACACATCATGGCCTGGAGGGGATTACTCAGAATGTTCTAGTGCCATAATGTGGCCCCTGGGTTACAGGATCTAATGTAGCTCTATGTTTAAATTCAATAAATAAGAAAATGGCCTAACAAACGGTCTTGTGCGTTTCCATTGCGAAGAACCTGAAGAAGCTTTGACCAAACAGAAGATCTGATGCAAAGTGTAATCCAGCCGTGGTTTACTCTCTCAGTGTTGTGAATATCTGAGTGACGACTTGTCACATTACTCGTTATACCTGGTGAGGTCCATGTCGTATGGGGGGCTGTCTCCTGCCTCACAGGAAGCCGTGGCAGTGACAGCGGCGATGGAAGCAGAGGCGCAGGAGTCATCACTGTGAAGAGAAAGTAGAGAATCCTCACTGATTCACTCCTCTGCATAAATGAAGACATCTGATTAAACATAGACTCAAAACAATAGCTGTGAAATTCACAAGATCTGCTCAGATTTACAGATCAAATCTAATCCTAGCTGACAAAATGATCAGACTTTAGAACCGAACACAATCCAGAACCTAATAGTTGCCAATGATCTCTATGGACGATAACTCAGCTAGGTCTTTAGATGGAAGTGGAAGGATGCCTCAACCATCAACGCTGGATCTCCTAGTTCTAAAATGAATGACTGATTGCTCTGACCTGCAGGGAGCTGGTCCAGGTAAGGCAGGGATGGTGGAGGACAGGACCTCAGGGGTGGGGGTGGGCTGAGCAGCAGCTACAGGCTCAGTAGGGATAGGGGAGAGGTCGGAGGTCTGGTCTTGGGAGATGGAAGATTCTGGTACACTGGGGTCTGAATCTTCCTCAGGTATCGAAGACTCTGAAGACAAAACAACCTCTGCTGTGGTCCCATCGACTTGTAAATCCTAAACAAACAAACAAACAGATTTCTTAATATTATGCAGCGCCCACTGCTTCTGATGACTTATTTGAAAAAATGAGATGCATAACAATAATTATTTTCAGGTTGTACATATTTTTTTTATGATGAAGACTCAATTTTTTATCAGCTCCACTGACCATATAGGAGCACTCTGTAGTTCTACACTTACAGACTGCAGTTCTTCAACAGTCAGGACCCCCACAGTTCTGCAGGTGTGAGTGGATCAGAGACAGCAGTGCTGCTGCTGGAGTGTTTAAACACTGTGTCCACTCACTGTCCACTCTATTAGACACTCCTACTACTTGCTGGTCCACCTTGTAGATGTAAAGTCAGAGACAGTAGCTCATCTGCTGCTGCACAGTTTGTGTTCCTCTAGTTCTTCATCAGTGGACACAGGACGCCGCCCACAGGACACTGCTGTGTGGATAGTTTTGGTTGGTGGACGATTCTCAGTCCAGCAGCAGCACAACACACACTAACACCCCGTCACCACATCAGTGTCACTGCAGTGCTGAGAATGATCCAGCTCCTTAATAGTATCTGCTCTGTGGTGGTCCTGTGGGGGTCCTGATCATTAAAGAACAAAGTAACAAAGTATACAGAGAATCAGATGGACTGGGTTGAGTTTTATAGCTGATCGGTGTATGCAATTATTATACAAGACTTGCCTGTCTCTCAAAATAAGCCTCCAAATCACTATATCTTCATCTAAAAGTTCCGGAAACAACCCAGTCGTGTGAGAAAGGGTGTACGCACAGCCTAAGCTCCGCCCCTTCTTCAGTCACTTTACTCTTACTTTACTACAGTGCACCTAGATGGCTAGTTTTGATTGCCAAGAGTAGTTCCCCAAAAAGAAGGTGTAATATCAGCGACCCTTGGAAAAGACTATGAGGGGCGTCAAATTCTGAATGTTTTTGATTCTGTATTTAAATCCTATTATCGTCTGGCGTCTACTCGGAAATTAAACCCATGAAAGAAATTAATTACAGATAAAATTCAAGGGATTGGACTTGAATGTCTCTTAGATGTCTCAGTGAGATGTAAACGTTTATTATTTTGCAGTGGAGATGAAAGAACCCGCTGCTGCGGGAGGCAGCCAAGGGCGTTCACGGCTTTTACCATGTTTAATCGCGGCATCCAAAAGCAAACAATTAGAGATTCCTCCGGGAACAAGGAGTGGGAAGAAGCTCACAAGGAGAACACTGCCAGTAATCGTCAAACCCAACATGGCAGTACCTTTTCAGTTTTCTCTTTCAGCCCAGTTTCTGGTGTCTGCAGCTCGTCTACTGGGTCTACGTCCGTCTCCGTGCTGTGTTCTGTAGTGTGTTGGGCAGGTGGATCCATAGAGGCCTGTTAAATATCCAAAACAGGGCATTAATACCCACCCCAAATCCTCGAATAGAAGACTTGACTCCTCATCACTAGTCGACGTTCACGTCTAATTCATCACTAATCAACATTTATAGCCTGTTCTGTTTGAAAGAAGAGATTCAATGTCTGCAGTTGATAAGATGGTGTTATAATTGCTACATCAATGAAGAAAGTTTAATGCTACTGTGCTCTAATGTTCTAGTCTAGTTAATCTAGCTAACGCAATACTAGTATCCGGCCCTTTTGCAGATACCCTTGATAATTAGGGGGTTTTACAGGGGGGGCTTTCTTGCTATTAAGCCACATCTTCGTGGCTTCCCAGTCAGACAAAGGCAAAAGCCGCAGCAACAACTTGAACATGAAGATGTATGTTCACAGCAAGAAACACCCAATAAACCCCATAGTTTATCAAGTAGATCCACAAAGTACCAGTTTGGTTCTTACCAGTGGTGATAACGTTACACCTTCTAAAAACATTAGAGTTCAGTGGTACCAAACGTAGGGCGTGTCTGAAATCACACCCTAGTTACCGTTTAGTGTTCTATTCAGGGTGTCAGCCATTTTGCAGTGTTGTCCGATTATTTCGTGGACAATTAGATTCCCTATTCAAGCCATTTTCCATGACAACACTGGGGCGGCCATCTTTGTTTACTTTGTGCTAGAACTACCGGTGAGCACGAATACGTTGATACTAATTACAAGCAAAATGACAACAAACATATGAAATGACTAACAGAACATGTTCAGTTAGAGGGAGTCAGTGATTGGAAGAAGAGGAAAACTTGGCTTGAACAACGGAGTTACAAACACAGCACATAAAGATCAGAGTGTTGGGGGGCCAACTTCCAAAGAAGACCACCTATTCAGTCTATGACTGAAGCTCTAAATTTAAAACATCCACCCAAACCTCCGTATGTCTGCTCTTACCAATCTGTGGAGGAGAACCAGCACCAGAGCTTCCTTATCCAGAGAAATGTCTCACTTATGAAGCTCCGAGGAAGCAGACGTGTCGGGTGCTGGTGAGTCTATCAGTTCAGTAACTGTTTTCTGATCAGTGTCCACCGCGCTAGGCTATCTGGACTGTAACTAACACCCACGCAGAGTGGCCCGGGCAGCTGGCTGGACTTGGGTTTAACCGGCTTTCAGAAATATAAACTCACCGTCTGTGTGTAGGAGGACACGCCCACCTTCCCACTGTGCAGGTACTGATACGCTTCAGTACTTTTATAGTTTTTCATTACTGAACCGTCTACACCTTCCGAGAGTACAGAGTAATTAAACATGTCTCCATAAGTAACCTCAGACCACCTTCTCATATCACCCACCCACTGTGTTATTAACCTCAGACCACCTTCTCATATCACCCACCTACTGTGTTATCAACCTCAGACCACCTTCTCATATCACCCACCCACTGTGTTATTAACCTCAGACCACCTTCTCATATCACCCACCCACTGTGTTATTAACCTCAGACCACCTTCTCATATCACCCCACCCACTGTGTTATTAACCTCAGACCACCTTCTCATATCACCCACCCACTGTGTTATTAACCTCGGAGGAGACAGTGTTGTCCCATTAGAACTTCTTACTGTCTCTCTGGTCTCCTCCCATGTACCTGTATTCATTTTGGTTAGCTGAGCGGAAGTTCTAACACGAAGGCGGAAAAAAACACACGCTTGAAAGTGGGTGTGGCCAAATACGGTGAATATAGTTCACTACATTCTTACCCACAATGCACTGTAAAACTAGTGAACAACCACTGTACACTACTTACAGGTTGATGCCCCACAATGCATTGCGGTTTCTTTGGGAAGTTCGTCGTCCAAATTCGCTCTACTGTCTCCCTCACTGCTCCCCTATATAGTGTTCTACATAGAGCAGTCTATGTAGTGAACAGGGAACGAGTTAACGAGTGGATCATCTTAGACACGCCCGTAGTGTTTCCTCATTGGAGTAAGTATTATAATCACAGTATCACCTGCAGCCGTTTTCAAGGAAACTTCTAGAATCAGAATCTAGAAACACAGAACTGCAGCTACTGGAGAGAGGAGACTCTGCAGACTGCATTAGAGACCCACGGCTACAAGACAGAACTAAAACAAACGTGTGGTTACAGCAGCCACTTGCATAAAGAGCTTTCATGCTATTTTTCATAGCCCCAGCTTAATGGCTCAAACCTGACATTCTGTTGCTCCTCGCTAATGTTCAGCGTGCACAGGGAACCTAATAATAGCGCCGCAGCTCCTGCTTGGAAACCTTCTTACAAGGCTGGTTTCCCAGACATGGATTATGTCTAGCGTTGAGGATACCAAGCTAAATCTGTATATGAGTATCTGTACATGTATACATATCTCAGAGATTCCTGTGTACCTGGTCGCTCCTCGTCTTCTCTTTGAACTCGTCCTGCTCTTCTGTGAGGTCCTGTGTGGGTGGAGGCTGATTCTGTGGGTCAGGTTTACTCTGTTCTGAGCAGTGGCCATGTTGAGCAGGGTGCCTGGAAAGAATCCGATATATATTAACAGTTAGACATATCACCCCTTACAGCCCAGCGGCAGCAGAAGCCAGATCATCCACAGTACCCAGAAAGCAGTTGGGGGTTAGGTGTAGAGAAGGAAGGATCGGTATCGGACAGTTTTTAATCATAATATATGATCAGTGATCGGCCAATATTTCTCCAGTTTAGCCGATCCCGAGAGCCAATCGATGGCGTTAAACCAATGAGCCTAATTTCTGTATTTCCAGCTAGCGGTTCATCCAGGAAGAGGAGCCCGTCGGCCAGCTCCCTGCAATTCCTATCTGAACCACTAGGTGGAAATACATACCCTTTCATTTTCCACACACTGACTAAAGCAGCGCATACGCTGATAGAAAACATGTCCGTCTGACAGTGTTTTACCGTATGTGATGCAGACTCATCCAGGACGTTCTGTAACATCTATATAACCAACGTGTCTCGCGGGGGAACCAAGATAAAGACATTTAACACTACTAATCTGATACGGCCCTTAAGAGTACACCACACAGCTGAATACAGTGAGTATCAGTAAACAGCAGAGCTAGCACACACAGCTAACACAAAACTAATAACCCAGAACACCTACAGACCAGATCTGACCGGTACAAACAGAACAGCAGCAACAATTCAATATTCTACATTTAATGATCACAGTTTTAGTTTAAAATAACAGAGTCTGCGTTTAATGACTGCTGTTTTTACTGTATTTATTCTATTATCTTTTTTAGTTTTATGATTTTATGAGTTTAATGTTTGCATTATTGGGGATTTGTTTTTTGTTTACTTTGTTTATTTACTGTTAATTTAGTTAAAAATACTATACTGTTTCACATGAGCTCGTTAAAAATGGTAATAAACCAGTTTAGACCATATTTCATGACTTGCTTGTGCTAATAACTACTTGTAGCTCTGCTGTGGTATATAGCCCCGCCCCCGGTATCGGCTACGCTGATCGGTCCATCTCTAGTTAGGTGCCTTGCTCAAGAGCACTTTATTCATGTCCTGTTGGTGTAGATAACCAAACCTTCTGACAAGACCGGTCAGAGCTGTTGTAAGCATTAGCAAACCTGTTCATACAGTGGTGTGTTTTTATAGTAGGATTTGAAAATTCAGAATATCAATTTTCTTGCAATACTGCAGGATATTGATATATTGAATTGTGACTGCTGTATCACGATACATACTGTATCGCACCATTCTTGCCAATACACAGCTCTAGTGTCTAGTGACTATTTTACTCCAACGCAAACAAGTATTGTAAAGGCGCACCTCTACTGTTAGCATTAACAAACCTATGCTTTTTATGGCTTGGCTTTTTATACTATGGCAGTTTTCCTAAAATTAGAATAACAATATCTTTGCTTGCAATATCGCAATATATCACAACATATTAAATCATAACTCCTGTATCGTGATATATATAGTTTTGCCAGGTTCTTACCAATACACAGCCCTAATTAATGCATCACTTATCTCAGTCGTCACACAAGATGGTAAAGAAAACAACTCAGCTGAAAAGGTTAAAATTTGAGGGCCTGGTGAGGTTGTATCTGAGACAACTGTGTGGCAGCTGTCCCGAGCAAATCACCCTCTCAACAGGACAAACTGTATACGCTAGACAGTCGAAGCTCAGGCTGCCTCAAATAGACGAGATGCACACAGTGAGACATTCTTTCCAAAGCAGCCCCTCCACCACCCACTTCACTTCCCACCACCCACTTCACCCCACACCTCCCAATCCCAAACATCAGCTGCTTTCCTGTGCGGGACTGTCCCGGCTCGGTGACGTAAGTTCGGTTGAAGTCCACTTTCTGATCAGACTGCAACACACATGTGGCGTCACCAACACGCGTGAGCTGTTAGTTAACCTTTGTCATGTTGGCTTACAAGCAGAGCTACGTAACCCCAGCAGCAAATAAAGCCTGTGAGAATTAACCAGCTGAGCAAATTGCACAAGTCCATAAGTATCCAGACACCTTTACTAATCAGTGAATTCTTCTACTTCAACGTGCTTCGGCTGCTTAGGCCCAGTGCACACACAGCTTGTACAATCTCCATAGAACAGCAGTGACCAATAGATTGGACCTAGGGCCACTGGAGTGATGGAGCCCCATCCAAATGTCTCTGGGATGAGTTGGATAGATCCAGAACATCAGCACCTGATCTCACTAATGCTCTTGTGGTCGAATGGCATCAAATCCTCACTAGCATCTACTTTAAAGCCTTCCTGCACTGTTACTGCAGCAAAGAGAGAACAAACTCCCAATGAAGACCTTTAATTTCAGTAGAAATGCAAGAAGAGAAACCTTTTGGATGTGCTTTGGCCTTGACAGACCGGCCTAGCAGTGCACTCTGGAGACTGAACACTAATTACGGCTGACATTTTCCATCAGGCTACAATGACTACATACTACAGCCTATTAGTCCTGAAGGTCAAATCCAGTATTTTACAGGCTGGTTATTTAAACCAAGTGCGTGATGTGAATAAATGACTCAGGTCCTGGAGACCAGGCTGCCAATTAGCTGGTTAGTTGAATAGTTATGGGTGGAAATCACCAAAAACAAAAGCCTGGTACAATATTATCACGATACTCAAGTCCTGATACTATTTTGAAAAATACCGCCATATCCTAAGTAGTACAATAACACGTGCCGCAACTTCGCCCCAAAGGAAAATTTTCCAACATCTGTAATGAGATAAAGGTTTTCAGTCTGTTCATCTCCCTTATATGGCAATACATGACATTATATGGCATTCTCAAGCAGACAGACTGAATAACATGGTCAGATATTTAAATATCTGCACTGCCACACAAAATATCATCATGTATATGTTTTTTTTTTCACGACGCCTAATAGGTAGGGCTGTGTATTGGCAAGAACTTGGTGATCTGATACTTATCATGATACAGAGGGTTACAATTCAATATACTCTCATAGCACAAAAACCACATTGCAAAAATGTGCTCATTCCAATTTAACCTTACGCTACTTGTTTACGTTGGAGTGCAAAGGATGAAGACAGCGTACAACACTAATAACAACACAGTGACTCGAGGTGTAAACATAAGACACATTGAACCACCAACTTTTACATGTAAACTATAAATTAAACCGTTATATTAACTAAATTAATGTGTTAATTGAATGAAACCAACCCTGTTTTGAGAATCAGAGAGCAAAAATATTTTCCCACAACCCTATAGATCAGATGAGCTGGGAAGACACTACAAGGTGCAGGCCAGTGGTCCTCCAGCACCAGGACTGAGAAACACAGGCTGAAATCCCCCTTCAGACAAACATATGAGTGTAAATCTAATACTATACCTGCTCTATGTAGGAATCTACTAAATTTAGTCAGACAGAATGTAGGGTAAGGCATCTTGGGCCATGGGAACCGGCCCAGAGAGGAACGACTCTATACTGGGCAACAGGAATGAGCTATGGGTAGGCACTTCTGACTAGCAATGCATGAGTAAGCACAGATTAGATAGTGTTGCGCCTCTGCTGCACTTTGTCTGGGTGTGACTCCAGTTACAACCAAAAAAGTCTTTCTGATAATGAATAATAATTAATTACATATTAATAATAATAATGAATTGCTTTTATTGACTAACCTATATCTGTTATGATCAGTGAGGAACGATGAGGAACCGGTAATACAAGACAGGCTACACATCTACATACTTTAAGTGATGGCCCATTTGAGAATGGTTCTATTCAGAATCATGACTTCTATATAATGGGGTGAAAATGGTTCTTTAGACTGATGGAGAACTGTCAATCATTTAAACATGACAGGTGTCAATCATTTAAACATAGACCAATAGTAATGCTCCAAAATAACATGGAATACAATTCTGCTTCCATTGACTTCCATTGAAAGTAAAGACCTCTCTTGTAAAGTTACCATGTTGGAGAGGCTTGTCTTCACTGGCTAGTATTTATATGGTTCTACACCAAAATGTGTTCCTCACAAGCCTTCACGTCCCAACAATAGTAGAACCCTTTGTTTGGTGCTATCTAGACGCATTGGGTTCCACACCCAACCCTATACCAACACTCCATCAATCTAAAAAACATATCACCATGCAACAGTCCTCCAAACGTTCACGGCTCTATCTAGAACCTTGGAAGAACTACTACCACTTTACCCTGACACTGCTGCACTGGGGGAACCACGTGGAACCACCTGTTAAAGTCAACCAACCCCCTTATCCGGCCAGCCAGGCTGACTGACCGCGTCCAACTGCGCCACAGCAGTCTGGAGCAGCGTGGACACTCGGGATACACACCATTGTCCATCATCTTGGTCCAAAACGTGGAGCTTTTACTGCGTCTGTCTTCCGAAACGTCAACTGCCGTTTGTTTACGTTACGACTGCTTGTTAGCTTAGCTTAGCCACCACTCAGGCTAACCAGCGTAACCGACCCAGGTAGTTAATACTATAGAGCTAATATATTAAATATATTAATATACATATATATGTATATATATATGAAATAAACCCACTTTATTTATTCACTTTGGTGGTGAGTAGTGAGTAGTAAGTAGACTGTCAACGGCAGAGTGACAGTTAGCTTAGCTTAGCATAGCATAGGTAGCCGTTTTTAACCTAGAAAGAGCGATTAAGCGTAACTTAAATGATTCATACGTTCATTAATAGGTTAGTATTAAGCCTAGTGTTGTTGTTATAATAATAATAATAATAATAATAATAATAATAAAGTGCTAAAGCCTTTATTACGGTAAAACTGCTTAAGTTAGCATCTTATTGGAATTCTCCGTTCCATCTTAAATGGTGCAGCAGTTAAGGTGGAACTGAGAATTCCAATAAGATGCTAACTTCAGCCACAAGATATAAGCTCAGAAATAAACTTATACTCACCAGTAACACAGAAACACGACGCTGAGACAAAGCAGTGTGAACTTGAGCCTCGTCATTATCGTCCAAAAGCTGGAAGCAACATTGTCGCTCTCGTCTCCTTCTATCCGAAAACACAACACGAGCAGGTAAATGACAGCCGAGTGTGTTAAACGAAGCGTGCTGGGGTTTGTTTTCCTCCTTCTCTCTCTCTCTCTCTCTCTCTCTCTCTCTCTGTGTCTCTCTCTCTCTGTGTCTCTCTCTCTCTGTATCCAGGTCGGTGAGTCTGTCAAGAGGAATGAGCTCCGGCTGGCTGGCTGGTTACGTGGACAAGTGAAAGCGCCGCGCAGTTCCAGCTGAGCGGCTCCCTCAGCCAATCAGGAGGCCTGCCTACATAAAGGGGAAGTCCACCGATTTTTTTTTTCTCTCTCCAAAATTTCAGCGTCCAGTCAAACACTGAGTCATACTGGCCTCTTCACACACAGTGGTGGTGATGGTAACTTTCTGTGAGGGAGTTGTCAGAGGTGGACGTTTGGTTCCATTCACCATCACTGTGAGCAGTTCTGACTCAGCAATGTTTCTGTAGAACCAGGTGTTTTACATACGTCAGAGTGTTTGTTTAACCCTTTTCTAAGCTTCTCCTTGTGGAAACAACCCAGTATTATTTATTATCTAATACCTGCTTTGACTGCTCAGTACTTCATTAAGCTAAATCAAGATGAAGGAACTGCTGAAGGAACTGAATACATTCATACAATGTCTGGGGCGTCCAGGAGAAATCTGGAACCTAACTTTGTTCTTCAAACTGGAGCTCAAGATCTGATCTACTTCTAACATATTCATGTTACTTTGCATTGTATGATTATTTACATCTGTTCTAATATATATATATATATATATAACAAAGTATACAGAAAAACAGATGGACTACAGTCTGTAACTGCAGAACTACAAAGTATATAATAACTTAAAATGACTAAGTACTACTTTTAAGTATAAGTAGTGATTATAAAACGTATAGAATAAAAATAAGAACATATATATTTCTGTTATTATTGCGCTCCTCTGGTGCAGATGAGATAGATAAGTATCCTATAAAAGCATTACCTGGTACAGTGTTGGTGATGATAATGGTGACGAGGATCCCGTCTGGAAACCTGATGCCGCTCTCTGTAAATCTTCCCAGTACGTTTATTTTAATACCATTATAGCGAGTCAGGACTCTGCAGGACATTCTGTGCATAACAGATCTCCAACCACCAGGAAACAGAAGAAGAACTGATCTCTCCAAACACTGATATTACTTTAGAGCTTCATATTAAAACCACTCACTGTTTTCATATTTATTTCTTTATATTGTATTTATTATCAATTCTATTATATGAACATATCATCACATGTGTTTTATATACACACTGATCAGCCATAACATTAAAACCACCTCCTGTTATCTACACTCACTGGCCATTTTACCCCCCACAGAGCAGGTACTATTAGGGAGGTGGATCATTCTCAGCACTACAGTGACACTGACGTGGTGGTGATGTGTTGTGCTGGTGTGAGTGGATCAGACACAGCAGTGCCACTGGAGTTGTTGAAGTATCCAGACAACAGTGTCCTGTGGGCAGCGTCCTGTGACCACTGATGAAGGACTTGATGAGCTACTGTCTCTGACTTTACATCTACAAGGTGGACCAGCAAACAGTAGGAGTGTCTAATAGAGTGGACACAGTGTTTAAACACTGGTTAGCACGGTGGTGTAGTGGTTAGTATGGTGGTGTAGTGGTTAGTATGGTGGTGTAGTGGTTAGTACGGTGGTGTAGTGGTTAGTATGGTGTGGTGTAGTGGTTAGTACGGTGGTGTAGTGGTTAGTATGGTGGTGTAGTGGGTTAGTATGGTGGTGTAGTGGTTAGTATGGTGGTGTAGTGGTTAGTACGGTGGTGTAGTGGTTAGTATGGTGGTTGTAGTGGTTAGTACGGTGGTGTAGTGGTTAGTATGGTGGTTGTAGTGGGTTAGTATGGTGGTGTAGTGGTTAGTATGGTGGGTATAGTGGTTAGTATGGTGGTGTAGTGGTTAGTATGGTGGTGTAGTGGTTAGTACGGTGGTTGTAGTGGTTAGTATAGTGGTGTAGTGGTTAGTACGGTGGGTGTAGTGGTTAGTATGGTGGTGTAGTGGTTAGTACGGTGGTGTAGTGGTTAGTACGGTGGTTGTAGTGGTTAGTATGGTGGTGTAGTGGTTAGTACGGTCGGTGTAAGTGGTTAGTACGGTGGTGTAGTGGTTAGTATAGTGGTGTAGTGGTTAGTACGGTGGTGTAGTGGTTAGTACGGTGGTGTAGTGGTTAGTACGGTGGTGTAGTGGTTTTGTACGGTGGTGTAAGTGGTTAGTATGGTGGTGTAGTGGTTAGTATGGTGGTGTAGTGGTTAGTATGGTGGTGTAGTGGTTAGTATGGTGGTATAGTGGTTAGTATGGTGGTGTAGTGGTTAGTATGGTGGTGTAGTGGTTAGTACGGTGGTGTAGTGGTTAGTACGGTGGTGTAGTGGTTTAGTATAGTGGTGTAGTGGTTAGTACAGTGGTGTAGTGGTTAGTACGGTGGTGTAGTGGTTAGTATGGTGGTGTAGTGGTTAGTATGGTGGTGTAGTGGTTAGTACGGTGGTGTAGTGGGTCAGTATGGTGGTGTAGTGGTTAGTACGGTGGTGTAGTGGTTAGTACGGTGGTGTAGTGGTTAGTACGGTGGTGTAGTGGTTATTACGGTGGTGTAGTGGTTAGTACGGTGTGTAGTAGTGGTTAGTATGGTGGTGTAGTGGTTAGTACGGTGGTGTATGTGGTCAGTATGGTGGTGTAGTGGTTAGTACGGTGGTGTAGTGGTTAGTACGGTGTTGTAGTGGTTAGCTATGGTGGTGTAGTGGTTAGTATGGTGGTGTAGTAGTTAGTATGGTGGTGGAGTGGTTAGTAACGGTGGGTGTAGTGGTCAGTATGGTGGTGTAGTGGTCCAGTATGGTGGGTGTAGTGGTCAGTATGGTGGTGTAGTGGTTAGTATGGTGGTGTAGTGGTTAGTACCGGTGGTGTAGTGGTCAGTATGGTGGTTGTAGTGGTTAGTACGGTGGTGTAGTGGTTAGTACGGTGGTGTAGTGGTTAGTATGGTGGGTGTAGTGGTTAGTATGGTGGTGTAGTGGTTAGTACGGTGGTGTAGTGGTTAGTATGGTGGTGTAGTGGTTAGTACGGTGGTGTTATGTGGTCAGTACGGTGGTGTAGTGGTCAGTATGGTGGGTGTAGTGGTTAGTACGGTGGTGTAGTGGTTAGTACGGTGGTGTAGTGGTTAGTACGGTGGTGTAGTGGTTAGTACGGTGGTGTAGTGGTCAGTATGGTGGTGTAGTGGTTAGTACGGTGGTGTAGTGGTTAGTATGGTGGTGTAGTGGTTAGTATGTTGGTGTAGTGGTTAGTACGGTGGTGTAGTGGTCAGTATGGTGGTGTAGTGGTCAGTATGGTGGTGTAGTGGTTAGTATGGTGGTGTAGTGGTTAGTATGGTGGTGTAGTGGTTAGTACGGTGGTGTAGTGGTTAGTACGGTGGTGTAGTGGTCAGTACGGTGGTGTAGTGGTCAGTATGGTGGTGTAGTGGTTAGTACGGTGGTGTAGTGGTTAGTATGGTGGTGTAGTGGTCAGTATGGTGGTGTAGTGGTTAGTACGGTAGTGTAGTGGTTAGTATGGTGGTGTAGTGGTTAGTATGGTGGTGTAGTGGTTAGTAGTGTGGTGTAGTGGTCAGTATTGTGTGTGTAGTGGTTAGTATGGTGGTGTAGTGGTCAGTATTGGTGGTGTAGTGGTTAGCTATGGTGGTGGTAGTGGTTAGTATGGTGGTGCAGTGGTCAGTATGGTGGTGTAGTGGTCAGTATGGTGGTGTAATGGTTAGTACGGTGGTGTAGTGGTTAGTACGGTAGTGTAGTGGTTAGTATGGTGGTGTAGTGGTCAGTATGGTGGTGTAGTGGTTAGTATGGTGGTGTAGTGGTCAGTATGGTGGTGTAGTGGTTAGTATGGTGGTGTAGTGGTTAGTATGGTGGTGCAGTGGTCAGTATGGTGGTGTAGTGGTCAGTATGGTGGTGTAATGGTTAGTACGGTGGTGTAGTGGTTAGTACGGTAGTGTAGTGGTTAGTATGGTGGTGTAGTGGTCAGTATGGTGGTGTAATGGTTAGTATGGTGGTGTAGTGGTCAGTATGGTGGTGTAGTGGTCAGCACTGTCTCCTCACTGTTAGATGATCTGGGTTGGATTCCCGGTCTGGGTCGTTCTGTGTGGAGTGTGTATGTTGTCGTAGGCCTGTAGGTGTGAGTGTGTGTTGGCCATGTGATGGACTGGAGACCTGTCCATGGTGTACCCTGCCTTCGCCCGATGACACTGGGATTGGCTCCAGCCCCACTGTGACCCCGACTAGCAGGATAAAGTGGAAGATAATGGATGGATGGATAATTCATCTAATCACAGCTCTCTTGTGGGACATTTCAAATGCTCTTGCGCGCCCTCTGGTGGTCACGGGAGGCTTTAAGCAGCTGCTTATGGGTTGCTCTGAGTGATCCATGTTCAATACAGCTGTACTTATTTAAATGAGCTGCTCAGCAGATTTCTTGGCTACAATTGAAATGCTGCACCACCACCACTGAACCAAAGATCTGAAAACTGGAACTTCAGCCATGAAGAAGGAAGAATGAAGAAGGAAGCACAGCGTTAACGGTCTTCAGCACAGGTTTATTGACTTACATAAAGAATATAGTCACTAATACAGCTCCCTCAGAAGAAACACATTTACAAAAGGGAGGCGAACGTCTTGATTTCCTCCGGCGAACGAGATTATTCCCTTATATATTTATATATATAATATATCTATACGTATGTATGTATGTATGCACGTGTGTGTAGGTGTAAGTAACACTGTTACGTCCTGTTGCATATTATATAGATTGTTTATATGACTAGCTTTGGCAATACAGACTTATTTTCATGCCATTACAGTTCGTATGAATCAGAGAACTCTGAGATACAGTAAGAGAGACGATAAGAACAAAAGACAAGATTTTCAAGTACCATCGTGTACAAACAGAAATCAATAAATCAATAAAACAATAAAAGGAGTCAACTGCTGGGCTTTAGCAGCGCACTAATATGGACAGAGACCCACATATACAACACATCAACTGCCCACTTGAACTGGTACAAATCTAGTTTTACTTCTAGTACACAAATTGTCAGATCTTTTTTTTTATTATTTCTTTATTTATTTATTATTATTATTATTATTTTGTGGGGACACATCACACATCATATGGTGGAGGGAGGAGGGGGAAAAGCAGATTCCAGAACGGGACCAAAGGCAAAAATTCCATGACTGATACTCAAAACAGCTCGGTTAAAGGGTGCTAGAACTCAAAAGACCTTCTTTCGCGTCCAGTTAATCCACCTACGGAGGTCCGACCTCGGTGAAGGAGCTATTGAAGGTGGTGATTATTCTTCATCTGTGAGTAATACACGTACACATATATGGCTCATACATGCCACAGCTGCACAGTTACTGTAGAGCACAGGGGATGCTGTAGATCTGTACCTTGTTGTTGTTGTTGTTGTTGTTCATATCGAGTGTTTTCTGGAGCTATACAGACAGTATATATACGTGTGGGGTTGGTGGGGGGTGGTGTTCAGAGGCAGGGGAGGGGTGTCTATGTTTAGGCTGTAACGACGTCTCAGGATTCGCTCCGCTACGACAACGACATACGCACACACACAGGCACACAGATACAATCACGATGGCTAGAAGTGAGCTCAGGGACAGCAGCAGATGATGAGCAATCATCAAAACAAAAACATAAACACCAAACAAACATGCCAGCAAAGCAAAAGTGTACAACACGAGTAAACATACACACACACTCACACTCGTACACACTTTTACTCAATAAATATTGATTCAAGGGAGAAAGCAATGCAGACTCTCTCTCTCTCTCTCACACACACATACACTCAAACCACGCAATAGCACAGGGGTTCCCAGCCACCAGGCTGGTGGTCAGCAGGGTTGTGCCGATAGCTGCATTCATATGTTTGGAGGACAGCAAGCCTGACGTTCCATTGTTTTCAATGGAGCTGCAACAGAAAAGTCAGTGTCTGTGAGTCATAATGTTCTGTTGAGTGCTTTCATCAAGAGCTCAGTTTCCTCCAGCTTTTGGTGTTGACTGCAGCCGTGGAGATGTAGACACCAAATGACCTGTTGTTGAGTTTCAGACAAACCCAGTATATACAACTAAAATAAAGGAGTACAGAATACAGACGGTACAACTCTTATTCTCCGTTTTTGGTCTGTAGGACTGTCACCATATTCATACCTGACGAAGTCAACTTTTCTTTTCCACTCGTAGGAAATCAACGACCTCGTTTTCAAATCTAAAAAAGCCACTAATGACATCACACAGAGATCCAGCAATCTGCACCTCATAGGACATCACACACATAAACTAGATATCTTTATATTTATGCACACATTTCGTTGCTTTTCTGTTGATTTTTATCTGAACACAACAGTGACATGATGAATGGACCAATAGCAATGCTCCACACCTCTGGTTCCATAGACTTGCATTAAAAGTACAGTAGGTTGTTGGCCTCTCTCTTCAGAGATACGTGTTTTTCTTTGGACAGCAACAATACATTGGCAACCATCTGAGATTCTACAGCAACATTCTCTAGCAACATCTTAGCAACCACCTGGGAGACCACAGCAACAGCCTAGCAACCTTAACAACCATCCGTGATACACCTTAGCAACCACCAGCTGTTCTCCCTCTCAGCCTTTTGCTAACCACCACACTGAACATCACCAGCTCTTTCTTATTTCTTCCCTTTAGCTTCTTTCTTTCCTTTTCCTTCATGTTCTTTTCTTTTCTTTAGTCTTTATTTTCTCTTCTTGGCTTCTGTTCTTTTTATTATTTACTCTTCCTTTTGTTTTTTCTCTCTTTTTTCTCTCTCTTTCCTCCTTTTTTGCTTCCATTTATCCCACAGGGTCTCATAGACTTTACATACATACATACCAGCACATATTTTTACATACGCACATATATTAGCAACCACCTGGGATACCGGCATAGCAACACCTTAACTACTATCTAAAATACCATAGCACAGTATACCATAGTAATAGCTTAGCAACACCTTAGCAACCACCTGGGATAGTGGAATAGCAACACCTTAGCTACTACCCAAAATAGCATGGCCCAGGATACTATAGCAATGGCTTAGCAACAGCCAAGCAACCACCTGGATACCATAGATTTCCTGAGCGTGTTTTAGTGACTACTAATGCACAAGGTTCCCCTTTTAGCCTTTTAGTGACCTTCTAACCTCCACACTGCTCGTTTACATACTCCAGCACTTCTTTACATCTATCATTTTATTCTTTTTAGTAATGCTTTCGTTTTCTTTGCTATCTTTATTTATTCTTCACCTCCATGCCTTTCTTTTGGGCTTCTTCCTTCTTTTCTCTTCCTCTCTTTTCTTTCCCTACATTCTTAATATATAGACATTCATTTTACAGCTTAATTATTCTTCTTTAGAAATATTCTGTATAGACTGTATATCCACATCACATCACTGTATGCTGGTGTGCATGCATGCATGTTGCTACTGGCTGCAGAGACAGAGACAGTCGTTGTTACTGGGGAAACTGGGGATGTGCCAGATCCATTGTGTGGTATACAGAGAAGATAAACACTGTTTAACTTCTTCAGTATATTTGGATGCAACAGCAAAACATAAGATGATTCACGGGCCTCATGGCTCCCTGCCACCTCCCCGGCTCCCCTACTGGTCTGCTGTTCAGACTGGAAACCCCTGAACTACAGGGAGCTCCGGTGCTCACTCACTCTCGCTCACTCTCACTCACTCTCACTCACACTAAACATGCAGTGGACACAGCGGAGGGTCAGCGCCGCCCTGCTCTGGTCAGCAGGTCCAGCTCAGTCGCTGAAGTGCTTTCACATTGACAGGGGGAGGAGGGGGAGGGGCCTGTGTGACGAGACGACTCGGCCCGAGTGCTGCAGGAGGCAGAGAGACACACACACGGCACCACAACGAGCACAGCTAACGGCTAACACAGACACTAGCACTAGCAGAGGGGAAGTAAGGGGGGAGGGGGCGCACGCAGCGGGTCGGGAGGGATGAGGACGCTTCGGAATGATTCGGGAGCGGAGAAGCTAAGACTGGGGCATGCGGGAGCTGAAGGGTCGCTAGGGGACGCTGAGAGCTGGCTGGAGTTAGAGTTAGGGACCAGGAGAGGAGAGAAGGGGGTCCCACTGGGCCATTTAAGGGGGGACCTGCCTGGTGGGGGAGGGAGGGGGCCGGCGGCTGAGACACAAGTAGTGGGGAGGACGACAAGGAAAAGGAAAGCGAGAGAGAGGAAGCGGAAAGACAAGGTGAGGTGGGTGGGGGGGGGGGCAGGTGAGAGAGAGAGAGAGAGAGAGAGAGAGAGAGAGAGAGGGATTAGTAAGTGTCAGCTGAAAAGCAGTTAGCTGAAGAAGAAAAGCTTAGTGAGGCAGATTCACTTCTAAGTCAATGCAAACAACTGAGTGAACACATTAGTAAAGAATTAATCCCTTCATACACATACAGAACTGACGACTTCCTCAATCAGTGCAACATCAAACAGAATTAATGTGTTAACAGCATCACAGAGTTTGGGGTCTGGAATCACTACAGCCCCCACAATTCAGTACTACCTCATAGATACCTGTGTCATGATCAGAGGTGGGTAGAGTTGCCTAAATCAAAGCTCTAGTAAATGTATGGCTACTTGGGTAAAATACTGATACAGGTAAAAGTACCTTCATACACAGCAACTTGAGTACAAAAGTATCAAATAAGAAACAATACTGAGTCACTGAGTTTTTCTCATTTTTTATAATAAATCAAATGCTAGAGATGTAACCAATCACAGATCAGTACGGTACAGAGGCAGTCAACAACAAAACAGAACTAAATTAAACACAAAACAGGACTTAACACGAAAATATGAACATCTGAAATGTAACTGAGTAAGAAGTAGATTCCTTTACTCACTAAAAAGTAGGGCTGTGTATTGTATACTGTGATACTGCAAGTAAAGTGATATACTGTGGTTTTTCAAATCCTACTATTAGGGCTGGGCAATATGGGAGAAAATCGTATCACGATAATTTTTTTCATATCAGTCGATATCGATATATATCACGATATAAATCAAATCACTATTTCCTTTTTACTTTAAGTGAGATATGAAGGTATCAAAATTATTTTTTTTTCTTAAATTGTTTTTAAGTTTCAGACAAATAGACAAATGTACTATAGAACATTACACAACTGTATTAACCACACACACACACACACACATATATGTATGTGTGTGTGTATGTGTGTGTGTAATACAGTTGTGTAATGTTGTGTATATGGGGCAGTATTAGTATGAACAGTATTCACACAGACACTGTGTTAGGCAGGCTGTTGCTGGCCCTTTAAGTTCTGAGGAAATGACTCGTAGCGGTGAGTCGACTCTTTGTCGGCTCAAATGGGGAGCTGGTGGTTTAGCGGTTCTGTTTCGGTAGAAAATAAAGTTTCCCTGCTCGGGTTTTTGGATTATAAAGTCAACTTTGCCGCAGCGTTCTCACTCAAACTCCTACAGTTTACATGTTTATCTTTATCGATTACGAAATTACGCCAATTAGCATAACGTGCGTCGATGCGTAGCAAAGGTGGCTGCATCTACTGAAAGCATGGATTTATCCGGAGCGCGAGCTGCAGCTACAATCAATCGCTCACCTACATCTATAGTTGTGGGAGTTTCACACAGAAACACAACAGTGTGGTGCTCTGTCAGCTCTGCACTACACATCTGTACTGCTGCTACATACCAGCACTCGAAGCTCAAACACCCCGTAGAGCTTCATCAACACAGCAGCAGGACAGCACCTGTTTACCTGTTTATCTTATCTTATAGATTATTTATAGATTATTAACACGTGTAGCATGTTTCTTTCAGTAGTAGTTAAGTTTTCTGACGTAGTTTTTTCTCATTTTATTCTCTCTGTTCGACTGTGGTGTCTGCAGTAACTTATTACTAGCGCATGTGTTAAGCTGCCGCTACGTCTACACTCTGTGCTGTGTTGCTTCAACCAAACACGAAGTGACTGGAACTCCAGTTCAGCCACCTGATTGGTTGGGGGCGGCGCTATTCTCATTCTTATTGGCTGTTCGTGTTGTCTCTTAAAACACGGACGGAACTTAATTCTATCGACTTTCTATCGACTGCGTCTTAAAGTTCTATCGAGAAAATGTTATTTCGCAATAATTATCGTTATCGTTTTATCGCCCAGCCCTACCTACTATTAAAACACACCACTACATGAACAGGTTTGTTAATGTTTACAATAGCATTGCGTCCTTGTGCTGCTTGTTAATGTTGGAGTGCAGCTAAAAAGGGACTACAACACTGCCATCTAGTGGTCAGAGGTTTAAACACAACATACAATGTCTGCCAGAAATCTGTGTATAGATACTGTGTTTTTGAGAATCGATACAGTATCACAAAACATAACATCCTGATATTCGATATATCAATATTTTCTTACACCCCTACTAAAAAGAGTATTACTATTAATACTTACTCACAAATGAGTCACTATCTTACTGAAGTACATGGACTTACAATGTAGTTATGATGTAACTAGGCACTACCCACCTCTGGCCAGAATACCATCATGCACCATTGTGGTAAAGATGAGTCCGCCTGAGTGATCGGGAACTTTGACGCAGTTATAAACTTCCCATTTTAGTGACGTACAAACATAAGGTGGCGTCAACATGGTGAAGATTAGCGCACCAACAAAGGTTTAACTTTCCAGCATTATCTTGTGGATTAATACAACAATACACTCATTTTGCTTCACAGACAGTAAAATATTAACATAAATTAATATTTTCTTTTAAATGAAGTTATTCAAAAGTTGGACTATTGACAAAATCTCATCCCTGGCACTTGCCACTGAAAGATGAGTCTCTATGAGAATCACAAATTATCACTGATAGATTAATATATTATGTATATAAAGAGCATAAAGAGTGAGAGACGGAGCAAAAGACAAAACTGCTTTGCAGGAATAAAGACAGGCGAGAGGAGAAGGGCTGCGAAACATTACGACCCAGCCAGTTCAATGTTATCACAACTGAAACACAACGGACTGTAAAGCTGGCAGTTCACTTTAAATAGTAATTATTGTCTCGCTTGGTTTGAGACCTCCTTCTGACTGTGATAGGTCCTAATTGGCTTGTTTAGGACCTCCTCCTGACTGTGGTTGGTTTGACACCTCCCCTAACTGTGATTGGTCCTACTTGAAGTGTTTGAGACCTCCTCTCAACTGTGACTGGTTTGAAACCTCCTCTTGACTGTGATTGGTACTAATTACTGTCTTGTTTGAGACCTCCTCCTCACTGTGATTGGTCCTCCTCCTGACTGTGATTGGTCCTAAGTACTGTCTTGTCTGAGATCTCCTCCTGACTGTGATTGGTCCTAAGTACTGTCTTGTTTGAGACCTCCTTCTGACTGTGATTGGCCCTAATTGGCTTGTTTAGGACCTTTTCCTGACTGTAGTTGGTTTGAGACCTCCTTCTGACTGTAATTGGTCCTAACTGGCTTGTTTGAAACCTCCTCCTGACTGTGATTGGTCCTAATTGATGTGTTTGAGGCCTCCTCTCAACTATGACTGGTTTGAAACCTCCTCTTGACTGTGATTGGTACTAATTACTGTCTTGTTTGAGACCTCCTCCTCACTGTGATTGGTCCTCCTCCTGACTGTGATTGGTCCTAAGTACTGTCTTGTCTGAGATCTCCTTCTGACTGTGATTGGTCCTAAGTACTGTCTTGTTTGAGACCTCCTTCTGACTGTGATTGGTCCTAATTGGCTTGTTTAGGACCTCCTCCTGACTGTGGTTGGTTTGAGACCTCCTTCTGACTGTGATTGGTCCTAACTGGCTTGTTTGAAACCTCCTCCTGACTGTGATTGGTCCTAATTGATGTGTTTGAGGCCTCCTCTCAACTATGACTGGTTTGAAACCTCCTCTTGACTGTGATTGGTACTAATTACTGTCTTGTTTGAGACCTCCTCCTCACTGTGATTGGTCCTCCTCCTGACTGTGATTGGTCCTAAGTACTGTCTTGTCTGAGATCTCCTTCTGACTGTGATTGGTCCTAAGTACTGTCTTGTTTGAGACCTCCTTCTGACTGTGATTGGTCCTAATTGGCTTGTTTAGGACCTCCTCCTGACTGTGGTTGGTTTGAGACCTCCTTCTGACTGTGATTGGTCCTAACTGGCTTGTTTGAAACCTCCTCCTGACTATGATTGGTGATAATTAATGTGCTTGAGACCTCCTCTTAAGTATGACTGGTTTGAAACCTACTCCTGACCTTCTCTTGTTTAAGACATCCTTCTCACTGTGATTGGTCCTCTTCTTGACTGTGATTGGTCCTAATTGTTTTCTTGTTTGAAACCTCCTCCTGACTGTGATTGGTCCTAAGTACTGTTTTGTTTGAGACCTCCTCCTGACTTTGACTGGTCCAAAGTACTGTCTTGTTTGAGACCTCCTCCTGACTGTGATTGGTCCTCCTCCTGACTGTGATTGGTCCTCCTCCTGATTGTGATTGGTCCTAAGTACTGTCTTGTTTAAGACCTCTTCCTGACTGTGATTGGTCCTAATTGTCTTGTTTTAGAGCTCCTTCTGACTGTGATTGGTCCTCCTCCTGACTGTGATTGGTCCTCCTCCTGATTGTGATTGGTCCTAAGTACTTTCTTGTTTAAGACCTCTTCCTGACTGTGATTGGTCCTAATTGTCTTGTTTTAGACCTCCTCCTGACTGTGATTGGTCCTAATTACCATCTTTGTAGTTTATCCTGGTCCTACTCACCATAATGTTTGATCTGAGAAGCTCCATTGACCGCGACTGTCTCTTCTGAGACCTTGGTCCATTGCACAAAATGGGCTGCTGGTGCTACTGAGAAGTACCCTGAGATCTTATTAGCTATACTTACGACCATGATTATGAACATGTTCATAACAGTTATACCGTATGGTTATATAGTAATTTTACAATAGACAGGCCTGCAGGACAGAGCTGAGAGAGATCAGCTCCCGTATGGACTCTGATTCTGCTTGCGAATGTACAGGGGGTCTTCCTACACCCAGTCCTTGAAAGACTCTGTGGATAAATGTTTATTCCTAGTAAGGCTCTTAGCTAAGTTGTCTTCTTTTTGCTTTTTAACTGAAACTGGAAAAGACAGCTGACCAGATCTGTACCCGCTCAAAGGAAGATTAGGCGTGTTATCTGAATTCAGCCGCTTACTGAGAGTGTTAAATTACTGAGCAGCTCTGTTCTGCTCAGGTCTCAGGATTCATTAAGGCAGCTCAGCTTCACTCACTTGAGAGCTTTCCAAAGCAAAGCTGAGCCAAACGCACTCGAACGCTACTGCCAACTCAGCTTTCCTCTGCAAGAGCTGCTCAAACAAAGCAGAGCGAGTTTATAAATATCGATGTCGTAAAACTAGAGTAGCGTTCTACTATTAAGTGGCTTCTCGTTTCACAAAACAATAACATCCTTAAACATTCTAGATGGCAACAGTGCTGGGCATCGTTCAAAGCCATTTTCAATATTGATACTAATATCTGGTTAAACTCAACCATAGGGTACTGTTCATAGGACTACATGACACCTACATAAGCTTGTCATAACACGACAACGCCTACTCCAATAGACGTTATGTCATATGTTGAAGGCGGCTTTAGGTAACTGTATTCAAAATTGGCTAATGTCACATGGCGTCTATTGGAATAAACTTTTATAAACATTTATGTAGGGTTGTGTCAGCCGTTATGACAAGCTTATGTAGGTGTGGTTTAGCCTTATGAACAAACCCTACAGTGAAGGGTTACCCAATATATTGACAAATTTCTGGTTGATAGTTTTTCTTTTAATGTATAAACCAAAACTCGTTGCAGCTTACACCGCGCGCCAACACAGCTGCACAGGACTCATTAGCCACGTTTCCATGCAGCCTGATAATCCGTTAATAATCCAACTAATAGCTCAATCGGAATAGACTAGTCCGATTGAGGTCATTCCCATTACAATTTCTATCCGATTGAAGGAGGTGGGTAATCCCATAAATAATCTGTTTAATAGAAGAATAATAGCCGCGTAGACGCCTGTATCTGATTACATTCCCAATCAGAAGGTTTAAGTACGTTTAAGTATGTGCAGTTTGCTTCAAACCTTAAAAGATTTAAAAACAGTTTGCAGGATGGACGGCTGTAAAGCTCACAATAACGAGCTGTTCAGACGAGTATAAGAGCAAATGAACAACGGTGGGTTTACACGAACTATAGAGCAAATTAAAAACAGATGGAAGTTTCTCAGATCGGAGTATTGATTTATTGTCTCTTAATAAAAATGAATCAAGTCACCCCACAATTACTGTCCTTACTGATTACTGATTGACGATGAAATATAGATTGATTCAGAAGCACTGACACTAATAACATGCACACAGAATATAAATCAAACAAAACCAGTGTGCTTGCTGGCTCAACCATGCAAAAACTGACTAATTACATACTGAGCTGAGGTCCTTATTGGCACAGAAGTTTTAACACCCAGTAGTGCTGAAGTCATTTGGCCAGTACTAACTAAAATATTGACACCCAGCCCTACATTTCAAAGACCAACAAAGCTCAAGTGAACCTCTACTAAGATTAATAGGCTTATAAGTGAATGTCTGGCTGATACTACGTCTCCGCGCTGTCAGGCTGAACTACTCAGATGGTTAAGTGTCCACTGGCTCGCGGCATCCTTGGAATATTTCTGCGTCTTCTTCAATACTTACATCATCCCAGCTCATCTCGGTGTGCTGCCTCTGACAAGAAACGAGCTACAGTCTGAAACACCAGTCAGAGTGATTCTGTTGCAGTGGGATTGGGGCTAATGTGGCTGACAGAGATGCCAACGAATGTCCCAATTAGCCGGCTGGGCTTTTGTTCACTGATAAGGGCCTGGACACACCAAGCTGACTGTCAGCGTCTGGAGAGTGCTGGGGACTGAGCACGTGTTCTAGCTGTTTTGGCTGATTGGGCATGTTGAATCTGGTCTGATGATCAGCTGTGACGGAGCTTTAGACCAGCGTACACGAGAAGAGAAACCAAAGAGAGCAGAGCCAGCGGAATCTCTCAAGATGGCGGTGTTTTCAATGTTTTATTGCTGACACTGGAATTTTAATTACGTTTGCTATTCGAATAGTTCATTTTGACCATAGCAATGCTCAAAGCTCTATAACGGAGGTCACTAGTAGGCGGACCGTGGGCTGGGTCCGGACCCAGACGTTGTCCAATGCTGACCCAAGCCAATCAACTATTGAGAATAATTTAATTCTGACAGTTTTTATTTTAGGAGGCGGAACTTTTCTGGTCTTTACGGTATACGGGCTTTGCACTGAAGTAACCTCACAGATCAATCACGTGCATTGTAACATCACCAAAGGTGCTCCCCAGCCAATCAGATCTGTGCAGATTTGGGAGGGCGGTGTGAGGTACGAAGTAAGAAGCAACAGTTGGAGAATAAAGCCGATTCAGATGACCTTGCATCGCTGTATCATCCACCTGATGTAGCACCTGTACAGCTTCTAAAGCTTTTACCTTCAGACTCAGCTTTAGTTTAATAAACTGTAACTACTGTTCCACCAGAGGAGGATGGGTCTCTGCTTGTGAGTCTGGTTCCTCCCAAGGTTTCTTCCTCCAGTTGAGGGAGTTGTTCTTGCTACCGTCGGCTCTGGCTCACTCACAGTGGATGAAGTGTTGTGACTTCATGTTTTTAAACTCCTGTAAAGCTGCTTTGTGACAACATCGTTGTATAAAGTGCTACACAAATAAACTTGACTTGGTCTTACTCTTCATTATAACGGCTAGAAAAGACGTTTGATGAGTTACATCCACACTACAGTCGTCAATCAGCTTTGTGTTCTGGTGGAAATTTTCTCAGGACACAGGACTCATGGTGTCCTGATGGAAGGAGATCGTCAGTCAGCTGTTCTTGGTGCTAGTCTTTGGCTTGGTGTGTCCGGGCCTTTACCCTCATTGGCACTCTGGTTTTTGTTTTGGTTACACTACTCAGTTAAACAATAGAGAGCTTTAAGAAAATACTCAGTCATCAGTCATCTCTCAGTGATGTAACAAGCTCTGTATCACTACATACCTGTGACTCAGGTAAGAACTCACCTTGGAATGCTGGGTGGGGCC
Organism: Megaleporinus macrocephalus; assembly: GCA_021613375.1. Taxonomy (NCBI): domain Eukaryota; kingdom Metazoa; phylum Chordata; class Actinopteri; order Characiformes; family Anostomidae; genus Megaleporinus; species Megaleporinus macrocephalus. The sequence continues at coordinate 7,602,081 of CM038708.1, forward strand.
CGGTTTGGGCGGTTGGGCACCTGGGGGCTGTCGCCGCTGTTGTTGAAGGGTCCCAGAGGCCCTGGGCGGGACGGAGGTGGAGGAGCCCCTCGGCCTGCTGGTCTTTGACCTGCGGACATCCTGCGTGGAGCAGTGGGGCTGGGAGGAGGAGACCTGGACAGCCGAAGAGACACGATTGAGTCCTTTTCAGGTCATCAGGTTTTAAATATGAGGCATGGAGGTCAATTTTAACATTCTTGAAGCTATAAAACTTTCAGTGTTCATCATTCTAGGCACATTTACATTACATTACATTTACGTTACATTTCCTAACGTCTCTACAGCTTCCTACTCACTTTCTGAAATTTCTACCTATAGTTTATAGTTAATTTCCTGACCTTTCTCTGAAAGCAAATTTGAGTTTTTATACTGAAAACATGTAAAGAGGAGCTTGGCTTGGTCACCTGCGGGAACCCCCAGGGCCTGCCTGTAGCCAGGAGTTGTCTACAGGTGGGGGGAGGGGAGTGGACACAGTAGTGGTAGAGATGTCCCCAATGATGGATAGGGCCTCCTTCAGGGAATGGTGGGTACGTAACACCTCCTCCCTGCGCTGGACCTGCTCCTGGGACTCATCCATCAGAACATTCTGGTCTCCGGCCGAGTACAGCTGAGCTAGCAGCTCTGCGTTTATGAAATCCTTTACCTGAGAACGAGACAGAGCTGAGTTTCTATAACATCTACTTTCCCAGAGGTTTCCATTACGGTCGTCAGTTCTCTTTCTGACAGGCTGAATCACAAACTATTCAATTCAATTCAATTCAAACACAAATTTGAAACAGATCCATCATATACCGATGTTTCTGAAGAGCCTCAGGGTGGCGCTGTAGAAAACCTACCTGGTTGGTCCTCTACTGAACCTGCCGACTATAACTGTTTTGTATGCAAATCTGAAATTTTCAGTGAAGTCCAGTACTTCACTGGACTTCACTTTCCAGTAAATCAGTACTGCTACGATGAGGGAGTTGAAGAGGCCAGCCAAAAATTACCCCCCACACCAAATGCTAGGGGGTATTTCACACAATGGTACCTAAAAATAATTGCAATAATAGTAATGCCAGTAATCACAGTAAAATAAGTAAAAATTAGTTGTGTAAGTAATAGAAGTAGTAGCAGTAGTATTAATAATAGTACTCCAGTTGTATTAGTAGTAACAGCGGTAGTTCAGTGATCATAGTAGCATATGTAGTAACAGCAGTACTACTATAAACAACAGTATAATTAGAAGTACTACTAATAACAGTAATAGTACTACTTTTACCAAGTCATAGTCATACTAGTAATTCTATAGTAGTAGCATTCAGTGGCATCTGGGGGGCCCACTCTGCCATGACAGTGGCTGGCTGCCCAGACACCATAACAACACTTCACTGGCATTCAAATGTTTAGTATACCAGTTTCTCTTCTGGCAATGCTCTTTTTTAGATTAGTAATACCAATAATGAATACTAATATATAGTAAGATAATCAACAACATTATATTATAATATCTTAGTATGTTTTAACTTCGATTTGAGAAATGCAAGCAATTCACTCTTTCCAGTAAACTCTAAAATAATTAGTAGTATAATAACATATTAGCAGTAATATTAGTAAGTAGTAGTAGAAAACAGTAGTAGTAGTACAAGCATTAACAGTAATATTAGTAGCAGCAGTTGTAACAATAATAGTAGCAATAACACTAATAGTGATCTTAATAGAAGTAGTAGTAGTAGCAGTAATAACAGTAATAGTAACAGTAGTAGCAGTAATGACAGTGATGATTATAGTAATAGAAATATTAATAATAGAAATAGTTATATAAGTAGTAGTACCAATAATAGTAATATTAATAATGGAAATAACAGCAAAGTAATAGAAGTAATAACAGTAGTAATAACACTAATAAGTATGTTAATAGAAATAGTAGTAGTGGTAATAATAGTAATAGTAACAGTAGTAGTAGTAATAAAAGTAATGATAATAGTAATAGAAATAGTTATAGAAGTAGTAGAACAAATAATAGTAATATTAATCATAGAAATAACAGCAAAGTAATAGTAGTAATAACAGTAGTAATAACACTAATAAGGATATTAATAGAAATAGTTATAGAAGTAGTAGAAAAAATAATAGTAATATTAATCATAGAAATAACAGTAAAGTAACAGAAGTAATAACAGTAGTTATAACACTAATAAGTATGTTAATAGAAATAGTAGTAGTGGTAATAATAGTAATAGTAACAGTAGTAGTAGTAGTAGTAATAACAGTGATAATAGAAATAGTTATAGAAGTAGTAGAACCAATAATAGTAATATTAATCATAGAAATAACAGCAAAGTAACAGTAGTAACAACACTAATAAGGATATTGATAGAAATAGTAGTAGTGGTAATAATAGTAATAGTAACAGTAGTAGTAGTAATAAAAGTAATGATAATATTAATAGAAATAGTTATAAAAGTAGTAGATCCAATAATAGTAATATTAATCATAGAAATAACAGCAAAGTAATAGAAGTAAAAACACTAAGTATATTAATAGAAGTAGTATAATGATTACTGGTAATAAGAGTAATAGTAACAGTAGTAGTAGTAATCAAAGTAATGATAATAGTAATAGAAATAGTTATAGAAGTAGTAGAACAAATAATAGTAATATTAATCATAGAAATAACAGCCAAGTAACAGAAGTAGTAACAGTAATAGCAACAGGAGTAGTAGTAGTTGCAGTAGGAATACTAGTAATAACAGTAACAGTAACAGTATTTGTAGTAATAACAGTAACAGTAACAGTATTTGTAGTAATAACAGTAACAGTATTTGTAGTAATAACAGTAATAGTAATATTATAAATAGTAATACTGGCAGTAGTAGATCAGTCAGGTCTGTTAGAAACGAATATGTTCTCCCGAGTGTCTAGGAGTAGAGCTTCCTGTCTCTGCTTCACTCTGAGCACAGATGGAGCTTACGTTAATGATCATAAGGTGCATGATGGTCTTGGGCATGAGGTCCCGGATGCACTTGTTGACGATGGCCATGTAGGAGTCCACCAGGTTGCGGATGGTCTCTACCTTCCTTTCCAGCTGAGGATCCATAGAGAAGTTCTCAGCGGTGCCAGAGCTCTCACTCTCCACCTGGAGGACAAACAGATTCAGACCCAGGCAGGGAGCGTAAGGCTGACAGAGCAGGGAACCACTGAGAACAGATAAAAATAGCTCTTCAGCAGAAACACTAGAACCATGGATGTCAGGAACTGCCAGTGTGTCTGCAGGTATTTGTGTAAACTCTATACATCTAATGTCCCGGCTGTGGGCAGCTGTCTTAGTTACTGACCGAAGATTTCTCTGGATAAACTCCAGCACGCAGGAGGGACGCTCTCCAGCTGTCCACCTCCTCCTGGGTGTTGCATGCCAGCTCCAGGAAGCGATTGTCCTTGAAGACGTTCCTGAAAAGCAGATCAGACGGCTCAGAATCAGCCAAGATAGCACTCTACTGTAGATCTGGACACATGATATTCAATCCAATTCAATTCATTCCACAAAGTAAAGTTTCTATATATTAAATATGCAGAATTATAAACTACAAACAATCACTAAATTCTTAAAAACTAAATTACAATGAACAGTATCCACACCAGCATATCCTCTTAAAAACTCTTTAGCTTTCACTCTGTCTCTCTATCTCTCTATCCCGGGTCGACCAGAGGAGGACGGTCTCTCTTTCTTTCCGGGGTCGACCAGAGGAGGACGGTCTCTCTTTCTTTCCGGGGTCGACCAGAGGAGGGCGGTCTCTCTCTCTCTATCCAGAAGAGGATGGTCACTCTCTCTCTATTCGGGGTCGACCAGAGGAGGGCGGTCTCTTTCTCTCTCTCTCTCTCTCTCTCTCTCTCTCTCTATCTCTCTGTCCCGGGTCGACCAGAGGAGGACGGTCTCTCTCTCTCTCTCTCTCTCTCTCTCTCTCTGTCCCGGGTCGACCAGAGGAGGACGGTCTCTCTCTCTCTCTCTCTCTCTCTCTCTGTCCCGGGTCGACCAGAGGAGGACGGTCTCTCTCTCTCTCTCTCTCTCTCTCTCTCTCTCTCTCTCTCTCTCTCTCTCTCTGTCCCGGATCGACCAGAGGAGGACGGTCTCTCTCTCTCTATCCAGAAGAGGATGGTCACTCTCTCTCTATTCGGGGTCAACCAGAGGAGGACGGTCACTCTCACTCTCTCTCTATCCAGAAGAGGATGGTCACTCTCTCTCTATTCGGGGTCAACCAGAGGAGGATGCTCTCTCTCTCTCTCTCTCTCTATCCAGAGGAGGACGGTCACTCTCTCTCTATCCGGGGTCGACCAGAGGAGGACAGTCACTCTCTCTCTATCCAGAAGAGGACGTTCACGGTGTCTCTATCCAGAAGAGGACGGTCACTCTCTCTCTCCGGGGTCGACCAGAGGAGGACGGTCTCTCTCTCTCTATCCAGAAGAGGATGGTCACTCTCTCTCTATTCGGGGTCAACCAGAGGAGGATGCTCTCTCTCTCTCTCTCTCTCTATCCAGAGGAGGACGGTCACTCTCTATCCGGGGTCGACCAGAGGAGGACAGTCACTCTCTCTCTATCCAGAAGAGGACGGTCGCTCTCTCTCTATCCGGGGTCGACCAGAGGAGAACGGTCACTCTCTCTCTATCCAGAAGAGGACGGTCACTCTCTCTCTATCCAGAGGAGGACAGTCACTCTCTCTCTATCCAGAGGAGGACGGTCACTCTCTCTCTCTATCCAGAGGAGGACAGTCACTCTCTCTCTATCCAGAAGAGGACGGTCACTCTCTCTCTATCCGGGGTCGACCAGAGGAGAACGGTCACTCTCTCTCTATCCGGGGTCGACCAGAGGAGGACGGTCACTCTCTCTCTATCCAGAAGAGGACGGTCACTCTCTCTCTATCCAGAGGAGGACAGTCACTCTCTCTCTATCCAGAGGAGGACGGTCACTCTCTTTCCGGGGTCGACCAGAGGAGGACGTTCACGGTGTCTCTATCCAGAAGAGGACGGTCACTCTCTCTCAATCCAGAGGAGGACGGTCACTCTTTCTCTATCCGGGGTCGACCAGAGGAGAATGGGTTCCTCCCTTGAGCCTATCTCCCTCTCAAGGTTTCTTCCTCTTATGAAGGGAGTTTATTCTGCCGCCTCTGGCTTGCTCTAGAGGGGGCTTGGACCTGGACCCTTCCTCACGTTTATGTATGGACCCTTTATTTATATATAAATAAATGTTGGTTGATCGGTGGCCTACCGTTGCTCTGTATTAAAGATGGCAAACATGTGCTTGCTGGACATGAAGCTTTTCTCCACATCCCTGACCTTCAGGTTGTCGAGGGGCAGCATGTACTTCTTCTCCTTCTCCTGTGGATTAAGAGCAAATTATGAGCCTCATTAATCAACTGATCCGGTTTGGTTATCTTGACGGTTCACATTCATAAATGTAAGTGACCTGTATGTGTAACGGGTAGGAATTATTTATACACGTCACCTCCGTCACCACTAACCAAAAAACTCATATGTGTAATCCGTATTAAAAGACCGCATCATCTCCGCAATAACATCAGCTCAGCAATAACATCAGATCAGCAATAACATCAGATCAGCAATAACATCAGCCCAGCAATAACATCAGATCAGCAATAACATCAGCCCAGCAATAACATCAGATCAGCAATAACATCAGATCAGCAATAACATCAGATCAGCAATAACATCAGCCCAGCAATAACATCAGCCCAGCAATAACATCAGCCCAGCAATAACATCAGATCAGCAATAACATCAGATCAGCAATAACATCAGATCAGCAATAACATCAGATCAGCAATAACGTCAGATCAGCAATAACGTCAGATCAGCAATAACGTCAGATCAGCAATAACATCAGCCCAGCAATAACATCAGATCAGCAATAACATCAGATCAGCAATAACATCAGATCAGCAATAACATCAGCTCAGCAATAACATCAGCCCAGCAATAACATCAGCTCAGCAATAACATCAGCCCAGCAATAACATCAGCCCAGCAATAACATCAGATCAGCAATAACATCAGCCCAGCAATAACATCATCTCCGCAATAACATCATCTCCGCAATAACATCAGCCCAGCAATAACATCAGCCCAGCAATAACATCAGCCCAGCAATAACATCAGCTCAGCAATAACATCAGCCCAGCAATAACATCAGATCAGCAATAACATCAGCCCAGCAATAACATCAGCTCAGCAATAACATCAGCTCAGCAATAACATCAGCTCAGCAATAACATCAGATCAGCAATAACATCAGATCAGCAATAACATCAGATCAGCAATAACATCAGATCAGCAATAACATCAGATCAGCAATAACATCAGATCAGCAATAACATCAGCCCAGCAATAACATCAGCTCAGCAATAACATCAGATCAGCAATAACATCAGCTCAGCAATAACATCAGATCAGCAATAACATCAGATCAGCAATAACATCAGCCCAGCAATAACATCAGATCAGCAATAACATCAGATCAGCAATAACATCAGCTCAGCAATAACATCAACGATGGACTTACAATGCTGAACATCATGAAACAGACTGTACTGAACACCTGTTTCCATCAAATTTAACTCCCTAGACCAACTGGACACGACTGAAAGGTTCTTCAGTAAGACACTGCCCCCTAGTGTTTGTGTCCATTAGTTTGTGTATATGTGGGTGTTTCACTGCCCCCTAGTGTGCATGTTTACTAGTGTGTGTGTATATGTGAGTGTTTCACTGCCCCCTAGTGTGTATATTCACTAATGTGTATATAAGTGGGTGTTTCACTGCCCCCTAGTGTTCATGTTTACTAGTGTGTGTATATGTGGGTGTTTCACTGCCCCCTAGTGTTCATGTTTACTAGTGTGTGTATATAAGTGGGTGTTTCACTGCCCCCTAGTGTTCATGTTTACTAGTGTGTGTATATGTGGGTGTTTCACTGCCCCCTAGTGTTCATGTTCACTAGTGTGTATATATATGTGGGTGTTCACTGCCCCCTAGTGTTCATGTTCACTAGTGTGTATATAAGTGGGTGTTTCACTGCCCCCTAGTGTTCATGTTCACTAGTGTGTATATATATGTGGGTGTTTCACTGCCCCCTAGTGTTCATGTTCACTAGTGTGTGTATATATATATATATATATATATATATATATATATATATATATATATATATATATATATATATATATATATATGTGGGTGTTTCACTGCCCCCTAGTGTTCATGTTCACTAGTGTGTGTATATATATGTGGGTGTTTCACTGCCCCCTAGTGTTCATGTTTACTAGTGTGTGTATATGTGGGTGTTTCACTGCCCCCTAGTGTTCATGTTTACTAGTGTGTGTGTATATGTGGGTGTTTCACTGCCCCCTA
>CM038708.1:7614511-7655518 GCA_021613375.1 Megaleporinus macrocephalus
CGGGGGGTCCGTTCAGGCTCTTCGCTGTGTCAAAAACTGTACGTCAACATTTTACTCTACTGCAAACACACCGTCATCACTGCTTAGGGGTCGCGTAGTCATTAGTAAACAACAACAACAACAACAAACAACAATAACAACAAACAACACTGAGCAAAAAACTATATATATATATGTATATCATCGCCGTCCAATGAAAAACAAGTATCACCAAAATTGGAACTTTACAGGAGAGACCAAAAACTGTCTTAACTTTCAATGTAAGTCAATGGAACCAGAATTTTTCCCAAGTGATTTTGAAGCATTTCGATTGGTCCAATCATCATGGAATTTTTACACAGTGTAAACGGCAGCTGTCGTCTTCAAATGATCTAGAAAAATGAAAATCGACCAAAATTGAGGTACATGTTTTTCATTGGACAGCCACGAAATATATATATATATAAAATCACTCCAACTTTATAACACCAATAACACCAACTTTACTTTCAATGCAAGTCAATGGAAGCTATTTTGGAGCATTTCTATTGGCCAACTCGTCACAACATTTTCACACGTCGTTAACGGCAACTGTTGTGTTCAAATGATGCAGAATTTTTTTTTTGCTAAAAATAGAGATATGTATTTATCACTGGACTGAACTTCACTGAACTTCACTGATAATGCTTCTAAGTGGGCTGACTGTGATTTCCTGAGGTGAGGTCTTTACATGAAGACCAAAGTGTAGAAGTGAGCGGCACACAGGCCTCTAGAACGGCTCAGAATACCCGCTGGCTCGCGTAGCGCCAATCAACTGTTCCGAAAAAGTGCTGGAATGCTGTGGTTTGTGAAACGGCGGAGAGCTCGGCCAACTCAAACACGCCGCGGTTCCACTGCCATCGCTGAACCGCCGGGCCGGGCTCGCTGCGAGCGCTTTGACAATGCAAAACCGCATTCGGTGCAGTCTTAGTGCAGCTATTGTATCAATCTGAAGAGAAGAAATCCCCCTTCTACACAATGGCATGCTTGAAGGGGAACTCCACCAAGTTTTCTAAATTTCTGTACTTCCACAACTCAGGCCTAAACACAACCTAAAGTGGTTGGGTGTGAAATGGATTGCATGTATAGACTCTTTATTTCTCTCTTCACAGTGGTGGTGAATGGAACCAGGGGTCACACATAAATGTTAACACACAAATATATACTACGAAACGCACCAGTGAACCTACATACGCAGCAATGTTGTTGATGGTGAAAGAGTGAAAAGTATGAAAAGTAGGTCATCTTTAGGGACTGTTTGGCCTTACAGCAGCTGGCATGTATCCCTCCACCACTACGAAGCTGGAATAAATGAATTGAAATACATTCCAAGCCTAAATTTTATAACAAAGGTCCCATTAAAGCATATATCCAAGAATTTCAAAAGTTATAACTTTCCATGTGGGAGCTTTTAAGGGGTGGACGTCTGGTTCCATTCACCACCACTGTGAGGAAACCACTCTGAAACCACTCTGAGGGTCATTCTTAACATCTCAAACAATTTAATTATGATGAATCGTTTGAAATCACTGAGATGCAAACCAAGTCTTTCAGAGTGGTTTGCTGTGAAATGCTCCGCTCTGGTGGTGAATGGAACCGGATGTCTTGCCCTTTAATATCTACTATTGTTATAAATATGCTAATGCCAGGTACATGCAAAGCATAGTAACCAATGAAGAAAACTTATTTTTTCATATTTCACCATCATCACTACATACATACACGTGTAGGTTCAGTTTTAATAGTAAATACGGTGTCTATATATATATATATATATATGTTGTAGGCATGGTGACCCCTGGTTCCCATCACCACCACTGTAAAGAAGATCTGCAAGCATTTCACATCAATGGCTTTGTTTCCATCTCAGTCACGATGTTGTGCTATAATGTTAAAGTCTTTAAATACGAGCTGAGAAAAACCAATCGAATCGTTTAAAGCAGGTACGTATACGTCTCTGCTCAACCTGAACCGCGAAACGAGGAGAAGAGCTCTGATCTTAAATCTGCTCATAATTCCCCTAAAGCGTCTCTTTAGCATCTCAGGAATGTGCAGAAACCTTAACAAACAGCCGTTTCTAGACCAATAACTCTGCGGCCAGAGATTTCCTGTCTGAGCTAGAGTCCTTAATTCGCGGACGCTCAACCCACGCGGCATTTCTCAACTCGTGCCTGTCTTCGGACGCGCTCCGGCCTCGCTTTATTTGTTTAGTTTATTTGGATCTCCGTTAGCCCCTGTAAAAATAGCAGCTATTCTTCCTGGGGTCCATCAGACATTAAACACACATATACATTATCCATATACAACAAAAAAGAAAAGAAGAACAAACTCTATGTATATTTCAAATTTATAAAAAAGAAAAAGAAATAAAAATGGATAAAGCACGTATCATTATAATCCCAATAACCTCACTATAAATTTCCATAATCTACTTTTATTTATTTAGTTTTATGATCAGAAATCAGTTAGGTAGGGTTTTTTAGTATTTTTTAAACCGTATTTTATTATCAGTTTTGAGCAGTGTTATTATTGTTATTTATTATTATTACTTTATTAGATCATACTTTATACTTTACTTTATTAGATCATACTTTATACTTTACTTTATTAGATCATACTTTATACTTTACTTTATTAGATCATACCTTATAGTTTACTTTATTAGATCATACTTTATACTTTACTTTATTAGATCATACTTTATACTTTACTTTATTAGATCATACCTTATAGTTTACTTTATTAGATCATACTTTATACTTTACTTTATTAGATCATACCTTATAGTTTACTTTATTACATCATACCTTATAGTTTACTTTATTAGATCATACTTTATACTTTACTTTATTAGATCATGCTTTATAGTTTACTTTATTAGATCATGCTTTATACTTTACTTTATTAGATCATAACTTATAGTTTACTTTATTAGATCATACTTTATACTTTACTTTATTAGATCATACTTTATACTTTACTTTATTACATCATAACTTATAGTTTACTTTATTAGATCATACTTTATACTTTACTTTATTAGATCATACTTTATACTTTACTTTATTAGATCATGCTTTATACTTTACTTTATTAGATCATGCTTTATACTTTACTTTATTAGATCATACTTTATACTTTACTTTATTAGATCATACTTTATACTTTACTTTATTAGATCATACCTTATAGTTTACTTTATTAGATCATACTTTATACTTTACTTTATTAGATCATACCTTATAGTTTACTTTATTAGATCATACTTTATACTTTACTTTATTAGATCATACTTTATACTTTACTTTATTAGATCATGCTTTATAGTTTACTTTATTAGATCATACTTTATACTTTACTTTATTAGATCATACTTTATACTTTACTTTATTAGATCATGCTTTATACTTTACTTTATTAGATCATGCTTTATAGTTTACTTTATTAGATCATACTTTATACTTTACTTTATTAGATCATACTTTATACTTTACTTTATTAGATCATGCTTTATACTTTACTTTATTAGATCATACTTTATACTTTACTTTATTAGATCATACCTTATACTTTACTTTATTAGATCATACCTTATAGTTTACTTTATTAGATCATACTTTATACTTTACTTTATTAGATCATACTTTATACTTTACTTTATTAGATCATACTTTATACTTTACTTTATTACATCATAGCTTATAGTTGACTGTATTAGATCATACCTTATACTTTACACTTTACTTTATTAGATCATACTTTATACTTTACTTTATTAGATCATACCTTATACTTTACACTTTACTTTTTTAGATCATACTTTATACTTTACTTTATTAGATCATACTTTATACTTTATTAGATCATACGTTATACTTTACCTTATTAAATCATACTTTATACTTTACTTTATTGGATCATACTTTATACTTTACTTTATTAGATCATATGTTATCCTTTACTTTATTAGATCATACTTTATACTTTACTTTATTAGATCATACTTTATACTTTATTAGATCATACTTTATTAGATCATACGTTATACTTTACTTTATTAGATCATACCTTATACTTTATTAGATCATACCTTATACTTTACTTTATTAGATCATACTTTATACTTTACTTGATCATACTTTATACTATATAATTTATTAGATCATCCTTTATACTTTATTAGATCATACTTTATACTTTATTAGATCATACTTTATACTTTATAAGATCATACTTTATACTTTATACTTTATTAGATCATATGACCTGCATAATGTGTAGATGGCTATTTCTTTTTTATCTGTCTCTCTGTGACACTCCGAGTCCGGCTTATTGCGCTACTCTACAAAGACCGCTGTCGGTTCACAGGATAGGGTGACTCTTCAGCCAGCTGGTCAATAAACGTTCACTCTTTTTACTGGTGAAAAAGATCACAGACTGAAGCCCAACAGCTCTACTCAGCAAGAAGATTACATGTGCTATCAAACTGCTGCTCAGATCATTGCTAACATTGCTAATAATGAATGAAACCAAGTGAGATCATGCTAACTGGCTTACAGTCCAACCCCACCCACCAACCCCATCAGCCTGTGTGGGTGAAGTAATCCTCTGCAGTAATGACTCTGGCAGCTGGCTGTTGCTAACGCTTGCTGAAGGTGCTGCTGTACTGGTTTGGTTTGGGTGAAATGAGGCTCCATTCAGATCTAATTAAACAGTTTATTAGCAATAATTAGGCTTTTGATTGATGGTGTAGCACTTTTCTTCTTATCTGGCTGTTGGCTGAGAGCTGAAGCTGTTTGCTGAGAGTTTGAGAGCAGTGAGAGGATGTTGGACTACAGTTCGTCACACGGGGGCGGACATGGAAACTGCAGGGCTGTGTAGGATTTGCTCGGAGCGAGCTGATTGGCTATCCATGTTTTGATACAAAAAAAGAGCTCTTGACTTTCGAGCCAAGAATGTGTAAGCTCAGAGAGACGGCCAGTTAACACAGAGTGAGAGCATGTTGTATAGCTGAAATATAGTGGATCACTATTAGTGCGCTAAGCAGTGGAGGAAGGTATTCAGTTCACTAAACAGAGCTGATAAAGAGTCAGTCAGTTCATCTGAACACCTTCTCATCATCAACCAATATTTGATAATAGTCAGAAGTTGCTTTCTGTACAGAGCTTTCTGGCTGTGTTTCTCCGGAGAAGTTTCTCCAAAGAGTCTGAGAAGTTATCTTACAGTAGCTCAGCGGAGAGTAGCTCTGTTTGTTGTCTGTCAGATACTAGAGGGCTGGACTGAGATGGTCCAACATTCCTACAGATTCATCAATCATCTATGGAAGCACTAAACAGCAACAAATACTTCAACACTGCTCGTCTGTTGATGTTAATTCTGGGTGCCAATCAGCACACAGTAACAGAAATGCCAACCAATCAGCACTCAGTAGCAGTAACACCAACCAATCAACACTTAGTAACAGTAATGCCAACAAATCGCTACTCAGTAATAGGAATCCAATCAGCATGCAGTAAGAGTAATGCTAACTAATGAGCTTTCAGTAGCAGTAACGCCAACAAATTAGCACTCAGTAGCAGGAATGCTAACTAATTGGCACTCAGTAGCAGTAACGCTAACCCATCAGCACTTAGTAGCAGGAATGCTAACAAATTGGCACTCAGTAGTAGTAACGGCAACCGAACAACACTCAGCAGTAGGAATGCCAACAAATCACTACTTAGTAATAGGAATCCAACCAGCATACACTAAGAGTAATACTAACCAATGAGCTTTCAGTAACAGTAACACCAACCAATCAACACTTAGTAACAGTAACGCCAACAAATCACTACTTAGTAATAGGAATCCAACCAGCATACACTAAGAGTAATACTAACCAATGAGCTTTCAGTAGCAGTAACACCAACCAATCAACACTTAGTAACAGTAATGCCAACAAATCACTACTTAGTAATAGGAATCCAACCAGCATACACTAAGAGTAATACTAACCAATGAGCTTTCAGTAACAGTAACACCAACCAATCAACACTTAGTAACAGTAACGCCAACAAATCACTACTTAGTAATAGGAATCCAACCAGCATACACTAAGAGTAATACTAACCAATGAGCTTTCAGTAGCAGTAAACACCAACCAATCAACACTTAGTAACAGTAACGCCAACAAATCACTACTTAGTAATAGGAATCCAACCAGCATACACTAAGAGTAATACTAACCAATGAGCTTTCAGTAGCAGTAACACCAACCAATCAACACTTAGTAACAGTAATGCCAACAAATCGCTACTCAGTAATAGGAATCCATTCAGCATGAGAAATCAGCTTTCAGCAGCAGTAACGCCAACAAATTAGCACTCAGTAGCAGGAATGCTAACCAATTGGCACTCAGTATTAGGAATCCAACTGGCATGCAATAAGAGTAATGCTAACAAATCAGCTTTCAGTAGCAGTAACGCCAACAAATTAGCACTGAGTAGCAGGAGTGCTAACTAATTGGCACTCAGTAGCAGGAATGCCAACAAATCACTACCTAGTAATAGGAATCCAACCAGCATACACTAAGAGTAATACTAACCAATGAGCTTTCAGTAGCAGTAACACCAACAAATCAGCACTCAGTAGCAGGAACGCTAACTAATTGGCACTCAGTAGCATCTACTGCCCAAAATAAAAGAAAGTTGCCAAATCAATAGTTAGAAACATCTTTTATCTTCTGTTTTTAGCCGATTCCTTTAATTTGCTCTCGTTTATTTGAGGACTCATTTGCGGACGCCCTCTATCGTTTTCTAGTTGTGTGTCTGATATGATGTGGGAAATAGAAAGAGTCCAGTCTCGCCATAACTGGTCCCGATTTAGTGATCTACAGTCTTTGCTATGGCACAACTACAGTGCATTGTGGGAAACTGGAGTGCCCTAAAAATCACTCTGAAACTAACAGAGAAATGTGGGATGTATGTAATAGTGATCTGAAATGTAACTAAATCTATTCAGTCACAGTCGTTTCCTTCCATCCTACACATCAACCTCAAAAGGTTAAATGACTCGTGAGCAATGTTTAAAAGTTCTAAAGCCAAGTTGGCTCTAAAGAGAAAGTAACAGGGTCTAACGTATTCCAGCTGAAGAACTGAAGAACCCATGGGTTTCATTTAGAAACTGCTTTAATTTAAAATCAACCAGACCAAACGAAAACTATGCATCACACAAACTTCTTCTAGTTCGTACTAAAGAGTTTAAGTTTCAGCTCCTGAATGGGGTGATGAAATGTTCTTCCTTCACTTTCTACTCAGTGGGTAAAGGGAAAACGTTGTAATTAGGGTTTAACAGCCGGAACGCTGCTCGCTCATGTCTACAGCTAAGCCTGAAGGTTGATGTACAGCTCTGGGAAGCTGTATGTGTCGATACTGATACTGATACAGATACGACTCTCCTGAGCATAAACCGATACGGATACCACACTCGTCTTTTCCCCTCTCTTAAACAAATAAGCTGTAATAGTCCATTAGCCTGGATGCACTTTTCTTAACCAGCCATCCAAATAACACCAGATATTCTCCTCCTCTGAAGGAGGCTTGGCTGAGCATTCTCTCCATAGCTTTGGTTTCTAGATCCTTCTGGATATCAAACAGCAAACGAGTAAAATGATGTCACTGAAAATCAGAAATTAGTGCTACGTTCATCAGCAACCTTATCAGAACTCAGAAAGGAGCAGTGATGGACTTACATTAGCAACTAAAACTCAGTCTCTGTGTGTGTGTGTGTGTGTGTGTGTGTGTGTGTGTGTGTGTGTGTGTGTGTTAGTTTGACTTGGGGTCACGCCAGCTGTGTCAAAGACCCCGACCAAATGCCTCAACTCCCAAATGGGATTAGAAGTCAAGGCGAGAGCGAGCGAGCCAGAGAGAGAGAGAGAGAGAGACAGAGAGAGAGAGAGACAGAGAGAGAGAGAGAGAGAGAGAGAGACAGAGAGAGAGTCAGAGTCTGGGACAAAAAGAGAGAAAGGGACAGAGAGGGAGACAGAAAGAGAGAGAGAGACAGAGAGAGATACAGAGAGAGAAAGAAAAAGATACAGAGTGAGAAAAAGAGAGAAAGAGACAGAGCTAGAAAAAGAGATTGAGACAGAGAGAGAGACAGAATGAGATAGAGAGAGAGAGAGAGAGAGAAAGAGAGAGAGTGAGATTGAGATGGAGAGAGAGACAGAATGAGATAGAGAGAGACAGAGAGAGAAAGAGAGAGATAGAGTGAGATTGAGACGGAGAGAGAGACAGAATGAGATAGAGAAAGACAGAGAGAGAGAGAGAGAGACAGAGAGACAGACAGTGAGCGAGAAAGACAGAGAGAGATACAGAGAGAGAGACAGAGAGACAGACAGTGAGCAAGACAGACACAGAGAGAGAGAGAGATAGAGTGAGATTGAGACGGAGAGAGAGACAGAATGAGATAGAGAGAGAGAGAGATAGACAGTGAGCAAGACAGACACAGAGAGAGAGAGAGATAGACAGTGAGCAAGACAGACACAGAGAGAGAGCAAGACAGACAGAGTGAAACAGAGAGAGACAGAGTAAGAGTGAGACAGAGAGAGACAGAGTAAGAGTGAGACAGAGAGAGAAAGAGAGAGAAACAGAGAGAGCAAGACAGACAGAGAGACAGAGTGAGAGAGAGAGAGAAAAATTCCAAAGGACACAATTCCTGAAATGTGCTGGAATGTCCCTCTCTGTGAAGTTGCGTATGATTCTAGGTTTCTGGCTGTACTGACTGACCTCAGTACTGAATCTAATACTGATCCTGTAACAAATCTGTCCTGAAACTCACTCACTCTGTGTGCTGTTGGCTAGGAGGGTCTTCCTCTGGGGTGAGCAGAGTAACTGAGTAGTTTCAGTACCATACTCTACATTCAGCTCCTCAGTTCACACGAAGCGCTTCAACAAACTCTAAGATTACTTCACGTCCACAATCAAACCTGTGCAGACAGTTTCATACAGCACTGGCTACTAAATCTAAATCAGTCAGAAGTTGCCTTTATATGAAATAGACCCAGCTGTGTCATCTGAGTCTGGCGGTGACATATTAAGAACTTAGTAGAGTCTCTTGTATGAGTAAGAAGTCCTGAGTCAGTCTAACGTTAGGCTCTTCTTTTATTTGAAGACCTGCTTCAAACAGCAAGTTTCACATTCTCTTTGTTGGGACCAGCTGGTTTACAGCAAACACCTGACTTGGTCAGCTGACCTGGGTTTTGTATGGAATGGGTTGTTTGTGTAACCATTAGTTTTGTTGGACTTCATGGGCTAGTTGGCTGGTCACACAGGCTCCTGATGGGAAACATCCAAACTGTCCTGAACCACCAGCATGTTTTCTCCTGGTCAACCGTCATAACAGACGAGTAGCTGGACAACTCGCATAGACACATACATCATCACCTCACTATTCCAGTAGAACAGGTAAACCACACTCCTCTACCGTCCACGTTTAGCTGTTGTGGCTGTTGGAATGACAGTAGATTCTCAAGTTTCAAGTTTCAAGTTTCAAGACAGACAGATTCTCTTCTGTTCTGAGTGTTTTTACCCACCACAGTGACATACGAGCGCATGCCTGAGTAGTTTCTGGTCTAAAGCTTAGTAGTATTTTAAAGAAGAAAGATCTAGTCAGTATCGGTGTTGGTTAATGTACAGGTTTAATATCAGTATCAGATAAGAAAGAGTGGTGTCAATACCATAGATGTTTTGTTAGGACTCATTTGAATGCACTTCATGCTTAACTATACAAACTATTTAAAAAGGTAGAGAAGCTCGTGCAAACTTTAAGGTTCACATTCCAAAGTCTAGGGTTCAACTGATGCTGTCAAAATCTAATATAAAGCATACAAAGTCAGGTTGACCAACTCCGCCCAACTCACAGTAATGTAAATTAAACACAAGGGCAGTGGCTAAACAGCCGTCGCCTTGCGTGCATTTTCAAATTTGTTTAATTAACTCTCCTATTATGTTAAAAAACAATACATCAATAAATGTTACGGGTCAAACTGTCCTGCACAGTATAAACACACTCAAAACCAAACAAAGTGTCAAGTTAAAACAGTAAAACTTAAGTAAAAATTCTCAGAAGACTTGGAATATGAGAACATATTGTTGCTGTCCAAAGAAAAACATGTTCCTCCAATCTTTTGTTTGATCATTTCATGATGAATGGACCAATAGAAACCTTAACCTTAACCCTAACCCTAATCCTAGCTTGGAAACAATCTGGTTCCATTGACTTACAATGAAAGTGAAGACAGTTTTTGTCCTCTCCTGTAAAGCTGTCAGTTTGGGGATGCCTGTTTTTCTTTGGACAGCTGTATATGATGTATATATACCATTTTAACAACTATTGAATAAAGACTTTCTTTTGAGAGAGTAACTCACAGTGAAAACGGGTCAAACTGACCTGTAACATGACAGGAGAATATATATATATATATACTGTATATATTGCATTGCTGAATAGAAAGTTAATGTCTGACATGTTTCCATAAAAAAAAACATAAAGAAACACAAAGAAGCTACACATAATGTAAAGGTTGAACTGCTGAACTGGTCGTTTCTATTTGCTTTGTTGGTTTATAGGAGAGGAATGTGATGAAAATTGTAATTTATGATATGCATTTGTTTGAGACATGGTGAATGGCGCTGTTTCAGGCATTGTGTTGATGTTTCCATCGTTAGGAGGGTCCATCGTTAAGTATTTTCACATAAAAGACCTTTAAATGAACTCCTATGTAGTGTGTGAGTGAAGAGCTGGCACCATCTAAACAGACTCCGTAATCAGCTGTCGCCGTGCAGAGCTACAGCAGGAGCCAGTAGGGGGCAGCAGCTCAGGGCAGTAGTTGTGGTGTGTCTGCCTGTCTACACTTGCTGTGCAGAACATCAGGGAGCCTGTACAGCAGGCACAGACAGGCAGACAGACAGCAACCCGCCAGGAAAGACTCACAGACGCCTCCGCTGGCCTCACACCCGGAACCAGCATCCGCAAGTACCGGCTCGCCCTCTGTCTCGACCTGTGTCTCGTCCTCTGTCTCGTCCTCTGTCTCACCCTCTGTCTCGTCCTCTGTCTCGTCCTCTGTCTCGCCCTCTGTCTCGCCCTGTGTCTCGCCCTGTGTCTCACCCTCTGTCTCACCCTCTGTCTCACCCTCTGTCTCGTGTGTGTGTGTTAAAGATGTGCATGATTATTATATTAAACTGAATTAGTCACTAAAAAGGTGTGTGTATATGTTTGTACAGTTTGGAATAAAATAAGCTGATACCTGTACTATGTGGTTGGTTGACTGAATGTGGGTTGTAGACGTTGGGGGACAAGTTGATATTGTGTGAAATGATAAGATAAATGGGGGGACACACAGCTTGGCTGAACGTCTGCGTTATAGACCAATTTCACAGATTTTGTAAACAAAAATCTGAAATCATGAAGACATAAGTTTATTCTGAGTGGTTTGACAAGAGATGTGGAGACTAAAACACATATCCAGCATTTTCATGTCATGTTAATGATTATAATAATAAAATATAAACTATTTTTAAAGAATGTCTGTAGTCAATTTGTGTGATACCTTCCGGTGAGATCGTCTTTACGGGCATCTAATGCTATGAACGTCTGATTCCCAATTTACGTTGAAATAGAAAAAATGGTGATATTGCCCTTTAAGATCAAAGGATGAAGTTCACCCTTTGATGAACAGAGGTCATCTCTCTCTCTTTATATATATATATATATATATATATATATATATATATATATATATATATATATATATATATATATATATATAAACACATCACATATATCCAAAGCAGCAGCCACTGGTTCCCTCTCCTGTCTGTGTGTACGTGGCTCAGAAGAGACAGATCAGAAGAGAGCAGCTACAACTACTAAGGTCGGAGGTTCAGTTTCAGTTTCAGTCTGCGCCCCTGAGCGATGCTGATTAATCATGAGCTGCTCCAGGAGGACTGTTAATACGAGCACCACGTCCTACAAAACCACCAGCTGAATACAAACCTGCTCCAGTTTTCAGAGCTCGAGCTCAAACACTCCACTGAACACAGCTATGGGCCAATTCCCCAGACTACACACAGACTAAACACAGACTAAACCCAGACTACACACAGACTAAACACAGACTACACACAGACTAAACCCAGACTAAACCCAGACTACACACAGACTAAACACAGAATAAACACAGACTACACACAGACTAAACCCAGACTAAACCCAGACTACACACAGACTAAACACAGAATAAACGCAGACTACACACAGACTAAACCCAGACTAAACCCAGACTACAGACAGACTAAACCCAGACTACACACAGACTAGACGCAGACTAGACGCAGACTAGACGCAGACTAAACGCAGACTACACACAGACTACACACAGACTAAACACAGACTACACACAGACTAAACGCAGACTACACACAGACTACACACAGACTAAACGCAGACTAAACGCAGACTACACGCAGACTAAACGCAGACTACACGCAGACTAAATGCAGACTACACACAGACTACACACAGACTAAACCCAGACTACACACAGACTACACACAGACTAAACCCAGACTAAACCCAGACTAAACGCAGACTAGACGCAGACTATATGCAGACTAAACACAGACTACACACAGACTAAACCCAGAATACACACAGACTAAACGCAGACTAAATGCAGACTAAACACAGACTAAATGCAGACTAAACACAGACTAAACGCAGACTAAATGCAGACTTAATACAGACTAAACGCAGACTAGACGCAAACTAGACGCAGACTAAACGCAGACTAAACACAGACTAGACGCAGACTAGACGCAGACTAAATGCAGACTAAACACAGACTAGACACAGACTAGACACAGACTAAACACAGACTTAATACAGACTAAACACAGACTAAACACAGACTAAACACAGACTTAATACAGACTAAACACAGACTAAATACAGATTAAATATAGACTAAACACAGACTAAACACAGACTTAATACAGACTAAACACAGGCTAAATACAGATTAAATACAGACTAAACACAGACTTAATGGAGATTAAATACAGACTAAACGCAGACTAAATACAGATTTAATGCAGATTAAATACAGACTAAACACAGACTAAATACAGACTAAACACAGACTAAATACAGATTAAATACAGACTAAACACAGACTAAACACAGACTTAATACAGACTAAACACAGGCTAAATACAGATAAATACAGACTAAACACAGACTTAATGGAGATTAAATACAGACTAAACGCAGACTAAATACAGATTTAATGCAGATTAAATACAGACTAAACACAGACTAAATACAGACTAAACACAGACTAAATACAGATTAAATACAGACTAAACACAGACTAAACACAGACTTAATACAGACTAAACACAGGCTAAATACAGATTAAATACAGACTAAACACAGACTTAATGGAGATTAAATACAGACTAAACGCAGACTAAACACAGACTAAATACAGATTAAATACAGACTAAACACAGACTAAACACAGATTTAATACAGACTATACACAGGCTAAATACAGATTAAATACAGACTAAACACAGACTTAATGGAGATTAAATACAGACTAAACACAGACTAAACACAGACTTAATGCAGATTAAATACAGACTAAACGCAGACTAAATACAGACTAAACGCAGACTAAATACAGACTTAATAAAGACTAAATACAGACTTAACACAGACTGTTCAGGATTGTAACAGACTGGACCTGCTGTTTAGTCCAACAGTAGTTGTAATGAAGGTTCACGAAACCGGCCACATATGTCCATCCAGCCTTTCCTCTGAAACTGAGAATATTAATAACGAGTCCGTCTCCCGTTACTGCAGTTACAGCCTCTATTCTTCTGGGAAAGCTTTAAACCAGATGTTGGAACATTGCTCTGAGGATTTGACAGCATTCAGCCACAAGAGTGTTAGTGAGGTCAAGGCTGATGATTATTTCTGGATCATAAACTCCACTCATCCCGAGGGTACTGGACACTGTCTCACAGTCCAGTGCTGGGGAGCTTTATATGCCTCAAGCTGACACCTGGTATTGGGCAGGGTGACCTCTGGCTACACCAATCAGCCATTAGAATTAGAGCTTACAACTATTTACCACACAGCGGAATTTGACCTCCGCACTGAACCCATCCGTGCAGTGAAACACAAATATAAACACAAACACTAGGGGGCAGTGAGCACACTTGCCCGGAGTGGTGGGCAGCCCTATCCACAGTACCCAGGCAGCAGTTGGGGGTTAGGTGTCTTGTTCAAGGGCACTTCAGTTATATCCTGTTAGTCCAGGTGATTGAACCAGTGATCTTCAAGACCGGAGCCTACGACTGCCCACATTAATGAACCACCGCCTTGCCTCTAAAGTCAATGACCACCTTTATCAGCTCCACTTACCACATAGGAGCAGTTTGCAGGTCTACAGTTACGGTCTGTGAGTGGAGTTTTGGTAGTGTCTTGGACGTCCTAATCGGTTCCTCTGCTCTGTCAGCTGCATGTGGAGCATGTGGTCAATTACCATGGACCATCATTTTGATGCAGGACAAAGAAGCCAGTGGGCAGCTGATGAAGCAACCAGCCATTGGCTTCTATTGTAAGTGTGTTCTGAGTCAGGAGGTTGATAACTGTGGTTAAACTGAACAGTGTATATAAAAAAAAGGCAAGGCAGCATGACTGCATAGTGGCTGTGAGTAACTGTCAGGTGGTCCCATGGTCATTCAATAGCTTGTTTACATTATAGAGGTCAATAGGCATCTACTGAAGCAACAGTGTAACGGTTTAAATCCAGAGAAACACATCAACTCTGTTCACAGATGTGGATGAAGCATATGTGGCGAGCATTGCAAACATATAAACACAGCGGAATCTGAGATCTTGTGATTATTAAAAGTTAGAAAACATATATATTTTTTTAAAGTCTTTTATAAAGTCTTTCAAATTCAAATTCAGAAATATCATCAGAATCTGAAAAATCTGAAGCAAATTAAGCAGCGAATTTCATTTTAAGGCATGTTTCTATATTTGTAGTATCTAAAACAATGTGATTTAGTTACTTGGCCTTTAGGGCTGTAAGAAAATATTGAAATATCGAATATCGCGATGTTATGTTTAGTGATACTGTATTGATTCTGAAAAACACAGTATTGATTATTAATTAACAGTTTACATGCATACATTCCTGGCAGACACTGAATCACTGTGTATTGTGTTTAAACCTCTGACCACTAGATGTCAGTGTTGTAATCCATTTTCAGCTCCACTCCAACATTAACAAGCAGCACAAGGGCGCAATGCTATTGTAATCATTGACAAACCTATTCATACAGTGGTGTGTTTTAATAGTAGGATTTGAAAAATCACAATATAAATCACATTGCTTGAGATATCGCAATATATTGAATCGTGAGCGCTGTACTATGATATGTATTGTATCACCAGGTTCTTGCCAATACACAGCCCTATTAGCCTTTAAGCCTGGACTAAAATGGGCATTGCATTTAATAAAGACTGAGTTTAATCCATGTCCAGAAAAAAAGTTCTAAGAAAAGTTCTAAGAGATAAGATGGACTGAAAGCCGGACTCACCTCATCATCCTTAAACCAGGACAGGCTCTCTGCCGTCAGCACGAACCAGTACTCCTTGGCTCCTCCTTTCATGATGCTGATGTTGTTGATGGTCAGCCAGCCTTTGCGGATAACCTGACGAAATGGCAAAGGTGAAAGGTCAGACGAGACTGCGCTCCACTCAGAAGACACACATCTGGACGTCTGCCCTTCATGTCAAGCAATTTCTAAGCTCCCCTTTAAAAACTAGGCGTGTGTGTGTGGAGTGCGGTGCTAGACGTGGTTACACAAAGTCTTCTGAACATTGTAAGAAATTAAGGCTGCACAGTGTCTGTGAAACTGAGTGTGATTACTGTTCAAGTTATGAGTGATGCATTCTGGTCAATCGACAAGCCACACAAATACATAACAATACATCGGTGCAGTGCTCTGTGGATCCTATACAAACAGACTGTAAACTCATAAACAATTAACAGGCGTGTCTGCTTGGTGCTTCGGTCATGCCTGTTTCTTTAGCTGCCCACAGTAATCCAGGCTACATGCAGACTAAATTCAAGCCAAACTAAATCTTGACAGTAATCAGTATTCATCTCTGTTGGTGTTTACTGGTGAGGACCTATTGGTGAGTTTCCAGACTGAATTTCTTACAATGATGCCAGAGGCTGGTGGGGATGTGGCCTGAAATGGTAAGAATGTGAAAGAGACAGAGCGTGAGGTACGAAGACAGCAGGGGTTTCAATTTATAGTCATACAAAGACTTGAATACATGTTATTAATATATAATGAAATCTGTATTACTGGCTATGTTCACATTACAGGCTTCATTCTTCAGCTCAGGTTTGTGTCTTGACGGCTCACATTCAGAAATGTAAGTGACCTGAATCTGTGAACGAATAACGAATCTGTCCCTGAAATAGAACACGTGTGGACACTGAACCTCCATCACGTGCGTTACAGCCACATTTATTTGTAGCTGTACTTTTCCATGTGCTTTAAACACTACTTGACTTCGGAAGGCTGCGGTTCCTCTTTTTCATTGGTGTCGTGCACTGCTTGTATTTAGATCCATTGAGAATGTTTGTGTAGGATTAGGCACCAAAATACGAACCGTCATTTTTTTTTATGACTACAAAACATGCCCACAAACAGGATACGTATCTGATCTAGGACCATCAATGAAAGTAACTCAAATCTGATTGAAAAAGATTGGATTTTATAAGTAACTTACCACTAAATTAATTATTCAAGATAAAACCTACTACGCCTGTCTTCTATTTAGATGCATATATGATGTTTGTGTAGCATTTTTTATGACTACAAAACATGCCTACAAACACGTATCCAATCTATGCATTACCCTACACAAACATCATATATGGATCTATAAGGATATAGGTCCCTTTATATTATATAATTTGATTCATTTGTGAGCAAGGTACAACAAATGGGGTACATATCTGATCTAGGATCCCATAAGAAAATGACTAAAATTTAATTTGAAAAGATCAGAACTTGCTAACAAATTAATCAAATTGAGATTAAAATTAAGGAAGCCATGTCCTAAGCTGTCTTCTGTTTAGATCCATATATGGTGTTTGTGTAAGATTGTATAAGGATACATATCCAATCTACGCATAATCCCACATGAACAGCATATGTGGATATAAATACAAGACACGGGTCTCAGTTTGATTAATATGGTAGCATGTTATGTCACATGCCCACAAATGGGATAGGTATCTGATCTAGGACCCTATATGAAAGTGATTCAAATCTGATTTGAAATGATCAGATTTCACAAATAACTTGCTACCAAATGAATCAAACTGAGACACTTAAGAGATCCTTATCCTAAGCCTGTTTATTATTTACATCCATAAATAGAATTGTAAATGTTTTCTATTTACAATCCTGTTTATGTAGGATTGTGCACCAAAGTCAATTTTATGACTACAAAAGATGTCCACAAACATCCTACACAAACACCAGATATGAATCTATAAGGATTTTATCATTTGATTAATTTGCTAGTAAGTTATTTGCAAGATCATTATTATTAAATAAGCAAACGTGATCACTGGAGGTATTTCCACAGCAGAGAGGTTTAAAAATAATTTAAAAAATCTTACTGGAACAAAAAACTGGGCTTTACTGAATGTTTACTGATTATTATCTATTCTAACATCCCAAAATCAATGAGGCTGATTCGCCAGTTTCAGAATGATGGATTTTTACACCCCCAGTAGACAGACAGACAGACGGACACACTAATAAACAGATGTAGAGATAAACATGAACAGAGAGATAGAGCAAGTGGAAATGGAGAGAAACACCTGGCGTACAGCAGCTCGCTCCATTTAAACCCAGCGCTCTGAAACAGATCAACACGACTCGCCGGCTTGCTACTCAATAAAACAGCTGCTGTTTATGAGCTAACCATACTTCTACCTGAACTTCACTGAGAGGCCAAACACAGCAGAGGGAACCTCTCGAAACCAGACAGAAAGCTAAGCTGCAACACAAACCCCACCAGCCTACAAGCCGTTCCTAAATTCCTACGGTCAGTCTGGTTTGTGGCCTCGCTATTTTCTTCACTGGGGTGGAACAAACATCAGGCGAGTATGGGTGGTCCTGATGTGATTTTTATGTATTTACAGCACTCGAATTTAAGTAAATATTTTAATGTTAAGCACTGATGGAGCACCTGTTAGCTACCTAGGCTGTTAGCTGAGACTTATTAAACTAAACCACTGTTTTAGAGGTTACATAACAGTATAGGTTTCAGATAGGGCTGCATGATACATCATACTTTTACTGTATCGCTATTAGGGCTGGACGATATGGGAAAAAATCGTATCAATTTTTTTCATATCAGTTGACATCGATATATATCACGATATAAATCAAATCACTACTGCCTTTTGAATTTAAATGAGAAGTGAAGATATCAAAATGTAAAAATTTTGTTAAATTGTATTTATCCTCTGATTATTTATCCTCTATCTGAAGATAGACAAAAGTACAATAGAACATTACACAACTGTATTTCAAATAAATTAAACACACACACACACACACACACACACACACACACACACACACACACACACACACACACAGTATAGGCAGTATTAGTATGAATAGTATTCACACAGACACTGTGTTAAGCAGGCTGTTGCTGGCTCTTTAAGTTCGGTCTGAGGACTCTGTCTATGTTCACTCATAGCGGTGAGTCGACTCTCTGTCGGCTCTAATGGGGAGCTGGTGGTTTAGTGGTTCTGTTTTCGGTAGAAAATAAAGTTTTCCTCCTCGAGATTTTTGGTTATAAAGTCAACTTTGCCTCAGCGTTCTCACTCGAACTCCTACAGTATCTATATTTATCTTTATCAGTTACAAAATTACACCGATTAGCATAACATGCGTCGATGCATCTAACGTTGTGGGAGTGTTTTACACAGAAACTCAACAGTGTGGTGCTCTGTCAGCTCTGCACAGTGGAGATGATCACAACAGTACAACTGCTATACACGAGACCTTGAAGATCAAACATCCCGTAGAGCTTCATCAACACAGCAGCAGGACAGCACCTGTTTACCTGTTTATCTTATAGATTATTTATAGATTATTAACACGTGTATCATGTTTCTTTCAGTAGTAGTTTAACCTTTTCTGTTATTTTATTCTCTCTGCTCGACTGTGACGCCTGCAGTAACCAGATTACTAGTATGTGGGTTAAGCTGCTGCTACGTCTACACTCTGTGCTGTGTCGCTTCAACCAAACATGAAATGGCTGGAACTCTAGTTCAGCCACCTGATTGGTTTGGGACGGCGCTATTCCCATTCTCATTGGCTGTTCATGTTGTCTCTCAAAACATGGACGGAACTGACTTTTATTGACTTTCTATCAACTAGGTCTTATAGTTATAGTTTATTGCCCAGCAATAACACATTGTTGAGAACTATGATGTCAGAACAAATCAAACTACCTCACACGCAGTGCCTAAGGCCAGAAACAAGCTTCACGCAAGGGAAGTTGGAGTTGCTGTATTCAAAAATGTGTCACGACACACTTCGGCGGCAGCTACATCTTAAGCTTTACAGCTACAATGACAGCCAAACCTGACCAAACTGCCAGCTAGCATTCTCAAGCAGCAAAGCTGACTAACAGTCTTACGCTGACATGGTTCACTTACATAATTATAAATGAAACATTAACATCTTTTTCCTCCCAGCAGAACTGATGAATTAGTTCACTCTGCTCTGCTGTCCATGTTGAGGTGTTGAAATAACAGTAGACCCCGGTCTGGTTTGTCCTCTATCCATTAACCGGCACAGTAACATAAGTATGGATAGTTCACTACACTGCCAATAGTATTCACTCGTCTATCTTCACATGCATATGTACTTGAGTGACGTCCCATTCTTAATCCATAGGGTTTAATATGATGTCGGCCCAACCTTTGCAGCTGTAACAGCTTCAGCTCTTCTGGCTCTCCACACGGTTTAGGAGAGTGTTTATGGGAATGTTAGACCAACAGTTCTTCCAGAAGACCATTAGTGAGGTCAGACACTGATGTTGGACGAGAAGGTCTCCGCTCTAATTCATCCCAAAGCTTTTCTATCAGGTTGAAGTCAGGACTGTGTGCAGGCCAGTCAAGTTCCTCCACACCAAACTCGCTCCTCCATGTCTTTATGGAGCTGCTCTATGCTCTAGTGGGCAGTCATGTTGGAACAGGAAGGGGCCGTCCCCAAACTGGTCCCACAAGTTGGGAGAATGAAATTGTCCATAATCCCCCCTCCACCAAACTTTACACTCCACACAATGCAGTCAGACAAGTACCGTTCTCCTGGCAACCGCCAAACTCAGACTTGTCCATCGGACTGCCAGATGGAAAAGCGAGATTGGTCACTCCAGAGAACACGTCTCCACTGCTCTAGAGTCCACTAATGGCATGCTTTACACCACTGCATCCAACACCAATGCATTACGCTTGGCATAAGGCCTGGATACAGCTACTTAGCCATATAAACCCATTCCATGAAGCTCTGTACGCTCTATTCTTGAGCTGATATGAAGGCTACATGAAGTTTGGAGGTCTGTAGTGATTGACTCTGTAGAAAGGTGGTGACCTCTGTGCTCTATGCTCCTCAGCATCCGCTGACCCGCTCTGTCATTGTACGTGTTCTACCATTGGTGGCTGAGCTGCTGTCATTCCCAATCACTTCCACTTTGTTCTAACACCACTGACAGTCCACTGTGGAATATTTAGTAGTGAGGAAACTTCACCACTGGACTTGTTACACAGGTGGCGTCCTATCACGGTACCACGCTGGAGTTCACTGAGCTCCTGAGAGAGAGACCCATTCTTCCACTAGTGTGTGTAGAAGCAGTCTGCATGACTAGCTGCTTGGTTTTATACACCTGTGACCATGGAGGTGATTGGAACACCTGAATTCAATGATTTGGATTAGTGAG
Organism: Megaleporinus macrocephalus; assembly: GCA_021613375.1. NCBI lineage: Eukaryota > Metazoa > Chordata > Actinopteri > Characiformes > Anostomidae > Megaleporinus > Megaleporinus macrocephalus. Next base: position 7,635,638 of record CM038708.1, read on the forward strand.
TGAATACTTTTGGCAATATAGTGCTGTACATAAGTCTGTACATATAGGCTGTGTGTTTGCAATATGTCAACATTTACGTTATTTGCATACATACATACGTTGAGTACGTTTCTGGCCTAAGTGACATAAAGAGACTTGAGAGAAGGTTGAGTACGATAAGTGTTGCCCTGTGTTGAACACTTATATCCTACACAGAGATCCTGTTACAAACCACACACACAAGTAGCTCAACCACCACTCTATGCTGAACTACTCAAACCACTAATGTACTATTTAAATTATCTATAAATTGAACTTCAAAAAAATTATCCTATATTAAAATATACACATTCATTAAAGTATATAGTCTAAATAGAAAAGGCTGCTCAGGCAATTCTGACTGATCACCTCCTAGAACTTATCATGTTTCTCAACAACAAATTCTCCACAAGGGGGCACCATTGGCAGCAAAGAAGTGGTGCTTCTAATCAGTGACACTGTGTGTCCTTGTTCAGTCAAACGGTGTACAAAAACGTGGATACAGATGTAGATTAAATAGGTATACGATTACATTAGTATCGGCCTCTATCACATCTCTTAACTCTAACAGATGAGCAAGTTAATTATTTATTTGAGTTTTACTCCTCCTTCTTCTTCTCCTTCTGATGTATTTATTAATGTATTTATTATGTTGGAAATTGATGCGATGATGGTCAGTGTCTTATGTGTAATGTGTTGTATGGTACTTTGGTGTTAAGTTAGTGTTTAAAGTTTAAGCGTCTCCGTGAAAGCTGAGAGCCATTACGCTTGGACACAACACCGAAGTTGAGACGACGCTAGGGGGCGTGCTACTTTTTGGAATAACATTTATTTATTTTTCATTTTATTACTCCTACATTTCAGAGTATAATATGCATACTATGTCCACACTGGCTAAAAATGTCTTTATATCATATATATTATATATATTTTGTCACAAAAATGATCCGGACAAGATACATTTTGACTAAAATACTTATTTTCTGATTGAAATTAAAGAGAAAATGGCAACATGACTGAAAAGTAGAGATTCTAAGCTTTAATATGGTATCTTGGTTGTCTTTGTTGGAACTGTAGATCTTCAGATATATTCTTGAATATATTTATTATTGATTATTGATATTGGGCATGTTGTTAGGTTACATGACTAAAGCAGCTTTTACTGTGCAAAATTAAAAAATACATGTACTAATAGACTTTATTGTCCCTGTAGAGGATTTTTTTCTTGGGCCACCCAAAACTACATCCTGTTTAACATAAATCAATACAAACTGTGAGGCTGAAAGACCCCAATACCGTTCATTCGACCACTTCACATTGTTACACTTTATATTATTTATTCTGATATTGCTGCTATGGACAATATCACTAAGTCACTTTAAATAGATATATCTTCTTAGATAACCTGCCTATGCAAATTTTCACAGATGTCCCCCTGTATATCCTAGGTATATATCTTGTGTATTGTATAGTCCTTCATATATTTCAGTTATAACTAATGTATATTTTTTAGCTTATTTTTACTTTAATATTGTCTATTTATTGTACGTTTGCACTGTTTTACATATATAATACTGTCCTGCTGTAGAGTTGTATCTGAGCCTCACCCCAAACATTTCAATGCATGTTATATCCTGACATGATGTGCAAATGACAAATAAACTTGAAACTCAGAAACTCAAACTCAAATATGACTTATCCCAAATGTACAATGCAATATATGAAATTTTTATATTAGATTTTCGTTTACAGAGCAGAAGAAAAGAATGAAATTTCCAAAAGCTCAGCACTTTTTAACAGAAATGCATCACTTCTCATATCGGCAGTGTGATATTCAACAACTGTATCAATATCATGCAGCCCTAGTTTCAGGTGTTTACCTCATATTAGCCTATTATAATATAAATTGTGTATAATTGTATGTATTTGCTGGGAAGCTGTACTTCTGCCTTTCCTTATATAGTCACCTCTGTCACACCTGAGCTTTGTCGCTTCTATAGTTGGCAACTTTTCAAATTCTGAGGTGTCGAAGTCGATATAACCACAAGTCTGGCGGATTTTTGGGTCAATCTGTTTGCATGACAGTGTGTAAGAAGAACATCTGCACACATCTGGCTCCCTGACTGGATTAATAGTTTGTATCCTACAATATAAATGCAGTTTGTGACTGCAAATGTTATTTATGTGCAGCCTCTGCAGTTCTAGGTAGTATATTCAGTCCAAAACCTACCAAATCATGCTCAATTATTTATTTGTGCTTCTTTCAGATCCTCGAGGTATGTTATATGAACATCAAGATGAGTTTAAACATCCATGCATTCACATGTTCACATGAAACTACTGACGAGACGGCACTGATATGATAATAATGACTATTATCTATCACAGAAGGACGATGTGTAGTCCAGGCTGAGAGAACTGAGCTGAGGAGTCAGTGCCCTTTCTTACCTGGATGTCCTGTCAGAGCAGGAAACAGGGCGGTTCTCCTTAAACGGGAGCATGCATGGGGACGGCTCGCTCACAGAGAGGGGGTGGGGGTGGAAAAGAAGATGCTGGCCATGATAACATAAACGAATCTCATGAAAACGTAACTGAAAACAAGCACAACTGCGCTGGAACCAGAAGCAGAACTACAGGAATGACAAAAACAAAACAGTTAAAATACCAAACAAAGCATAATTAATAGAAATGTGCAGATACTGGAGGAACAAAAAAACCCAATGTGCTCAAAATCAGGCTGCGGTGAAAGAAAAACCAACTTTCCTCCAAAGCTTTCGCGTGTGTGTGTGTGTGTGTGCGGAAAGCGAGGAAAAGCACAACTCTTTAATAACGTGGATAACACACACATACACACGCGCTGCACTAACCTGGTTCCCTGCCGAACTCGTCTTGTTCGCCTGGCTGCTCCGCTGCTGTGCACTTTAACCATCAGGAGTTAAAGGAAGAGGAAGAGAGACGGGACAGACACATCAATACAGACGCCAGATCAACAAAGCAGTCCAACATGAGCCCACCTGCACTGTACAATCCTACACTAGCGCCAGTTTAAGATAAGATAATCCTTTATTAGTCCCACAGCGGGGGAATTCACAGTTGCATCAGTTACAGCAGCAAAGGGAGAGCAAGGCACTCAGTACTAACAATAGATAAATAAACAGTACAGTATATACAATATACATAATAAACAGTCAAGAACTCTTAAGATTGTATTCACAATAATTGCATGTTGGGTCTTAATTGCACAGGGATTCATAAGAGAGGAACACTTACTTGGCGAAGCCAATGAAATCCTCATGGTTAGTGTTGATGTATGCAAGCTGGACATCAATCAACAGCAGAATCTGTTGAAAAAGAAAAAAAAAAACATAAGAAAGGTGTTAAGCTCTCAAGTTTCTCCTTAACCACAAACTTCCCGTTCTCTTCCTACCACAAACTACAATACCCATAACATACCCCCCCCCCCACTGACGTCAATGCCACACACACTGATCAGCCATAACATTAAACCCATCTCCTTATATCTCCACTTACTGTCCACTGTATCAGCTCCACTGACCATACAGGAGCTCCACTTACAGACTGTAGTTCATCTGATTCTCTGTATACTTTATTACTCTGTTCTTTAATGATCAGGACCCCCACAGGACCACCACAGAGCAGATACTATTAGGGAGGTGGGTCATTCTCAGCACTGCAGTGACACTGACCTGGTGGTGGTGTGTTAGAGTGTTGTGCTGGTGTGAGTGGATCAGACACGGCAGTGCCGCCGGACTGAGAATCGTCCACCAACCAAAACTGTGTCCACTGTGTCCACTGATGAAGAACTAGAGGAACACAAACTGTGCAGCAGCAGATGAGCTACTGTCTCTGACTTTACATCTACAAGGTGGACCAGCAAGTAGTAGGAGTGTCTAATAGAGTGGACAGTGAGTGAACACAGTGTTTAAACACTCCAGCAGCAGCACTGCTGTGTCTGATCCACTCACACCAGCACAACACACACTAACACACCACCACCATGTCAGTGTCACTGCAGGGCTAAGAATGACCCACCACCCTAATAGTGCCTGCTCTGTGGTGGTCCTGTGGGGGTCCTGTGGTGGTCTTGATCATTGATGAACAGAGAAATAAAGTATACAGAGAATCAGATGAACTACAGTCTGTAAGTGGAGCTCCTGTATGGTCAGTGGAGCTGATACAGTGGACAGTGTGTGTAGATACAGTCTGTAAGTGGAGCTCCTGTATGGTCAGTGGAGCTGATACAGTGGACAGTTAATGTAGATACAGTCTGTAAGTGGAGCTCCTGTATGGTCAGTGGAGCTGATACAGTGGACAGTGAGAGTAGATACAGTCTGTAAGTGGAGCTCCTGTATGGTCAGTGGAGCTGATACAGTGGACAGTTAATGTAGATACAGTCTGTAAGTGGAGCTCCTGTATGGTCAGTGGAGCTGATACAGTGGACAGTGTGTGTAGATATGAGGAGGTGGTTTTAATGTTATGCCAACCTTTCCTGTTACATCCTGAGCCTCTCTCTAGTTCCCTGTCTGTCTACTGTATATGATCTGTGTTTATATTCCTGGTTATTGTATTTTGTTTTATGCATTTGGTTTGTTGTTCTGGTTTTATCTACTGCTCGATTCTCTGGCTCTGGCTTCGTCTCCCGCTATCTGGTTATGTTGGCTCTGTGTTTAATTCTGTGGTTGCAGTTGTACACACTAACTCACTCCTGCTTATTAAAACTAGTTTTTAGCGTCTGGTTTATGTGCCCATCACTACAAAAGGATTCGGTCTTCAAAGATTACACAGGACTTCTCGCTCAGGACGCTGTGTATATCTGTGTATCTATATGTGCACATAGTAAAACACAAAATTCAAACTTCGAGAGAGGAGTGTGGCGATGCACCAAAATACAAAAACAGAAAAAGTCTGAGTACTAGCCTTGTGCTCACATGTTGATGCTACTATGTTAGTGTTTATATCTAGAGATGGACCGATCAGCGTTTTGGAGGTTGATTCCGACCGCCGATCACCTTTCAGCGCGATCGGCCGATAGCCGATACCAATAGAGGGCGGGGCTATATGCCACGGCAGGGCTACGTGTAGTTATTAGCACAAGCAGATCATAACACAAGGTTTAAAACTAAAAACGCTAATTAAATAAATGCAGTAAAAACTGCAGTCATTAAACTCAGACTTATTTTAAACTAAATCTGTAATCATTAAATGTAGAATATTGAATTGCTGCTGCTGTTCTGTTTGTACCGGTCAGATCTGGTCTGTATGGTGTTTTGGGTTGTTTGTTTTGTGCTAGCTCTGCGGTTTGCTGAAACTCACTGTATTCAACTGTGTACAGTGTCGTATCAGATTAATAGAGTTAAATGTCTTTGTCTTGGTTCCCACGAGACACACTGATTATACACATTTTAAAAACGTCCTGGATGAGTCTGAGTCACATACGGCGCGCCAGTCTGTGGAAAATAAAAGGGTATGTGTTTCCACCTAGCGGTTCAAATAGGAATTGCAACCTGACTGGAGTGGGTTTCAATGAAAAGCTAGCTGGAAATTAAGCTCATTTGTTTAACACCATTGATCGGCTCTCGGGATCGGCTAAATTGATTAAAAATCGTCCGATACCGATACATAGCAGATCGATCCCTCCATCTCTATTTATATCATACTAACATGAATGATTATGATGTGTTTGAAGTGTCTTGACACCAGAGCTCTAACTGGTTTGGCACAGATAAGTAAAAGTTAACAAACAGACACTCTCTAACATAATAAACCCCGAAAACCACAAGCCCTGAAACCCATACCTGATTCCTAAAAAGCTGTGGCATTTGAAAGCAGATGTGTGTAATAAAAGCTATGCACACTATTAAAATAACATCCAGAACTGCAGGCCCTCCTGTGCCTTAATGCAGCTCCACAGCTTCATGAGGAGCCACCTGGGACGCTTTTCCAACAAGCTGAGGTTCTTATGCTGAAAATGCTACATATGCCAAACAGTTGTTGTCTCGCAAACACAGCTGTGAACAGCTGTACACACAAAATCATCTTATTTCTATTAAAACACAAGAAAGCTGCTAAACTGCAGGAACTACGTATTTCAGTAGAGACAATTATTCAAGTTACACACTCATTTTCAGACTTAGGGACACAATGTCTTCTAAATAATGAGGCCATGAGGGCCAGGGACGCAATCTCACTCAAACGTAGGGGCTACTAATATAAGACCCCACCTACAGATTACAACTCTATGGGTCTGTCTCTAAACCTAGTGAGGGTCTACATATTCAGCACTTTACTTCATAGTATGCCCTCCTGACATGAAGGATATCCAAATTCTTAGATGCCTTAAACATGCTTCTTACTGAGGCGGCTTATTTTGGCTGAATCGTAAGGAAGCATCAAACGGTTCCTTGGTCGCTAAGGCATTAGGGATTAGCATTTCTGCTAGCGGATTTTATAGCCTCAGGCTATTGTTTTGGATAGCCGTCTGGTAGCTTAGCCTGGTAGCCAGTAGCTTAACTAAGCTAAAACGCAGCTCAGACAGAGCAGACCCTCACCACTCCACGACCCCCAACACTCACAGTGCTCAGTCTCACAGTCAGAGCAGACCCTCACCACTCCACGACCCCCAACACTCACAGTGCTCAGTCTCACAGTCAGAGCAGACCCTCACCACTCCACCACCCACTACACTCACAGTGCTCAGTCTCACAGTCAGAGCAGACCCTCACCACTCCACCACACCCAACACTCACAGTGCTCAGTCTCACAGTCAGAGCAGACCCTCACCACTCCACCACCCACTACACTCCCAGTGCTCAGTCTCACAGTCAGAGTAGACCCTCACCACTCCACGACCCCCTACACTCACAGTGCTCAGTCTCACAGTCAGAGCAGACCCTCACCACTCCACGACCCCCAACACTCACAGTGCTCAGTCTCACAGTCAGAGCAGACCCTCACCACTCCACGACCCCCTACACTCACAGCGCTCAGTCTCACAGTCAGAGCAGACCCTCACCACTCCACCACCCACTACACTCACAGTGCTCAGTCTCACAGTCAGAGCAGACCCTCACCACTCCACGACCCCCACTACACTCACAGTGCTCAGTCTCACAGTCAGAGCAGACCCTCACCACTCCACCACCCACTACACTCACAGAGCTCAGTCTCACAGTCAGAGCAGACCCTCACCACTCCACCACCCACTACACTCACAGTGCTCAGTCTCACAGTCAGAGGAGACCCTCACCACTCCACCACCCACTACACTCACAGTGCTCAGTCTCACAGTCAGAGTAGACCCTCACCACTCCACCACCCACTACACTCACAGAGCTCAGTCTCACAGTCAGAGCAGACCCTCACCACTCCACGACCCCCACTACACTCACAGTGCTCAGTCTCACAGTCAGAGCAGACCCTCACCACTCCACCACCCACTACACTCACAGTGCTCAGTCTCACAGTCAGAGCAGACCCTCACCACTCCACCACCCACTACACTCACAGTACTCAGTCTCACAGTCAGAGCAGACCCTCACCACTCCACCACCCACTACACTCACAGTGCTCAGTCTCACAGTCAGAGCAGACCCTCACCACTCCACCACCCACTACACTCACAGTACTCAGTCTCACAGTCAGAGCAGACCCTCACCACTCCACCACCCACTACACTCACAGTGCTCAGTCTCACAGTCAGAGCAGACCCTCACCACTCCACCACCCCCAACACTCACAGTGCTCAGTCTCACAGTCAGAGCAGACCCTCACCACTCCACCACCCCCAACACTCACAGTGCTCAGTCTCACAGTCAGAGGAGACCCTCACCACTCCACCACCCACTACACTCACAGTGCTCAGTCTCACAGTCAGAGCAGACCCTCACCACTCCACCACCCACTACACTCACAGTGCTCAGTCTCACAGTCAGAGTAGACCCTCACCACTCCACCACCCACTACACTCACAGAGCTCAGTCTCACAGTCAGAGCAGACCCTCACCACTCCACGACCCCCACTACACTCACAGTGCTCAGTCTCACAGTCAGAGCAGACCCTCACCACTCCACCACCCACTACACTCACAGTGCTCAGTCTCACAGTCAGAGCAGACCCTCACCACTCCACCACCCACTACACTCACAGTACTCAGTCTCACAGTCAGAGCAGACCCTCACCACTCCACCACCCACTACACTCACAGTGCTCAGTCTCACAGTCAGAGCAGACCCTCACCACTCCACCACCCCCAACACTCACAGTGCTCAGTCTCACAGTCAGAGCAGACCCTCACCACTCCACCACCCCCAACACTCACAGTGCTCAGTCTCACAGTCAGAGCAGACCCTCACCACTCCACCACCCCCAACACTCACAGTGCTCAGTCTCACAGTCAGAGCAGACCCTCACCACTCCACCACCCACTACACTCACTGCGCATGCCCAAAGCCGTCGCTGACCCCGCCCCCATCTACAGAGCAGGATGTAAATATAAATGCGTCTTAGATAGACAGATACTTTATTGATCTCAGAGGGGAATTTATTTGCAGTTCTAACATATTTAGTGTGTTTTTACTCACTTTTCACTCTCCAACAACGTTATTCCTTCAAATACACACTAATAGACTGTTATGTAAATTAGGCGATTACGTCATTTAGTGACTTTGAGCGACTTTTAGGACTGTCGATAGCTACTTTCCTTACTGAGGAGTTGGCAACAGTGCTCTCTAACTAGAGCGTCTCAGTAATCTGTTTTATGAGGAGAGATGAGGAGAGAACACTGATACTTACACAGCTGCTACCTAGACAGCCTACTTACACACTCACTAGGATTGTTTCAGACACAACACTCTTTGTTTCAGACAAAACATGAAAACGCGGGACAGCAGTATTTTAACACATAGAGCAAATAATGATGTATATCTTTGCTGTCCAATGAAAAAATCTGTATTTCTGTTTTGGTCAAATTTTAAATATTCTATTTGAAAATCTTCAATTTGAACACAACCTTTATAATGTGTAAAAAACAAGATGAATGGACCAATAGAAATACTACAAAACAGCTTGGAAACAAATCTGGTTTCACTGACTTGCATTGAAAGTAAAGACTATTTTCCTGTAAAGTTTTGAAGATACTTGGTTTTCAATAGACAGTGATGTTATATGTACTTTATTACTATCTCCATTAAAGCCCTGGATCTAAATAGATTATAACACAGTACTAGTAAACATCGATGTCTGAAAGTTTAATTTAATTTTAATACTGTAGCTTTAATACTGTACTGTTGTTCTAGTCCTAAAAAACAGGCAGGTATTTGTCTCCGGAGGTGGTTCTGGACGTTACCTGCTCTTTGGCGCGACTCTCGCGCTCCCGAATGTGAGAGGTGACGATTCGCTCCGTCTCCTCCCTCAGCATGGGGAATGTAGCCAGCTGTGGAGACAAAGCACACATGAGAATGACATCACAGCTTCAGCATGTCTAAGATTACTCCACTGACCCCCCTGTACCCGTTTCATCAATGGTCAGGTTCTGACCACAGGAGCACCGCTGACCAGATGCTGTTTAGGTGGTGGATTATTCTCAGCACAACAGTAACACGGCAGGAGCAGGATGGAGAGTTTACAGGGCTCGGTGTTAGTACTAGCTTGAAAGGACTAGAAGACAGACTCTCCATCAACAGTTCCGAACCATAAATCAGCAAAGTGGAGCTACAGTGTTAAACAATAAAGTGGGCAGTAAGTTTGTTACGTCTCAGTTTGACTGGTAATGATCTGAAACGTTTGACTGGTAGTGTATCTAAAACGTTTGACTGGTAGTGTAACTAAAACGTTTGACTGGTAGTGTATCTAAAACGTTTGACTGGTAGTGTATCTAAAACGTTTGTCTGGTAGTGTATCTAAATCGTTTGACTGGTAGTGTATCTAAAACGTTTGACTGGTAGTGTATCTAAAACGTTTGACTGGTAGTGTATCTAAGACGTTTGACTGGTAGTGTATCTAAAACGTTTGGCTGGTAGTGTATCTAAAACGTTTGGCTGGTAGTGTATCTAAAACGTTTGGCTGGTAGTGTATCTAAAACGTTTGACTGTTAGTGTATCTAAAACGTTTGACTGGTAGTGTATCTAAAACGTTTGACTGGTAGTGTATCTAAAACGTTTGGCTGGTAGTGTATCTAAAACGTTTGACTGGTAGTGTATCTAAAACGTTTGACTGGTAGTGTATCTAAAACGTTTGGCTGGTAGTGTATCTAAGACGTTTGACTGGTAGTGTATCTAAGACGTTTGACTGGTAGTGTATCTAAGACGTTTGACTGGTAGTGTTACTAAAACGTTTGACTGGTAGTGTATCTAAAACGTTTGACTGGTAGTGTATCTAAAACGTTTGACTGGTAGTGTATCTAAGACGTTTGACTGGTAGTGTTACTAAAACGTTTGACTGGTAGTGTATCTAAGACGTTTGACTGGTAGTGTATCTAAAACGTTTGACTGGTAGTGTATCTAAGACGTTTGACTGGTAGTGTATCTAAAACGTTTGGCTGGTAGTGTATCTAAAACGTTTGGCTGGTAGTGTATCTAAGACGTTTGACTGGTAGTGTATCTAAGACGTTTGACTGGTAGTGTTACTAAAACGTTTGACTGGTAGTGTACTAAAACGTTTGGCTGGTAGTGTATCTAAGACGTTTGACTGGTAGTGTATCTAAGACGTTTGACTGGTAGTGTATCTAAGACGTTTGGCTGGTAGTGTATCTAAGACGTTTGACTGGTAGTGTATCTAAGACGTTTGACTGGTAGTGTATCTAAAACGTTTGACTGGTAGTGTATCTAAAACGTTTGGCTGGTAGTGTATCTAAAACGTTTGGCTGGTAGTGTATCTAAGACGTTTGACTGGTAGTGTATCTAAGACGTTTGACTGGTAGTGTATCTAAGACGTTTGACTGGTAGTGTATCTAAAACGTTTGACTGGTAGTGTACTAAAACGTTTGACTGGTAGTGTTACTAAAACGTTTGACTGGTAGTGTATCTAAAACGTTTGACTGGTAGTGTATCTAAGACGTTTGACTGGTAGTGTATCTAAGACGTTTGACTGGTAGTGTATCTAAGACGTTTGACTGGTAGTGTATCTAAAACGTTTGGCTGGTAGTGTATCTAAAACGTTTGGCTGGTAGTGTATCTAAGACGTTTGACTGGTAGTGTATCTAAGACGTTTGACTGGTAGTGTTACTAAAACGTTTGACTGGTAGTGTATCTAAAACGTTTGACTGGTAGTGTATCTAAGACGTTTGACTGGTAGTGTATCTAAAACGTTTGGCTGGTAGTGTATCTAAAACGTTTGACTAGTAGTGTACTAAAACGTTTGGCTGGTAGTGTATCTAAAACGTTTGGCTGGTAGTGTATCTAAGACGTTTGACTGGTAGTGTTACTAAAACGTTTGACTGGTAGTGTATCTAAGACGTTTGACTGGTAGTGTTACTAAAACGTTTGACTGGTAGTGTATCTAAAACGTTTGACTGGTAGTGCATCTAAGACGTTTGACTGGTAGTGTATCTAAAACGTTTGACTGGTAGTGTATCTAAGACGTTTGACTGGTAGTGTTACTAAAACGTTTGACTGGTAGTGTATCTAAAACGTTTGACTGGTAGTGTATCTAAAACGTTTGACTGGTAGTGTATCTAAGACGTTTGACTGGTAGTGTATCTAAGACGTTTGACCGGTAGTGTACTAAAACGTTTGACTGGTAGTGTATCTAAAACGTTTGACTGGTAGTGTATCTAAGACGTTTGACTGGTAGTGTATCTAAAACGTTTGACTGGTAGTGTATCTAAAACGTTTGGCAGGTAGTGTATCTAAAACGTTTGACTGGTAGTGTATCTAAGACGTTTGACTGGTAGTGTATCTAAAACGTTTGGCTGGTAGTGTATCTAAGACGTTTGACTGGTAGTGTATCTAAGACGTTTGACTGGTAGTGTATCTAAAACGTTTGACTGGTAGTGTATCTAAAACGTTTGGCAGGTAGTGTATCTAAAACGTTTGACTGGTAGTGTATCTAAGACGTTTGACTGGTAGTGTATCTAAGACGTTTGGCTGGTAGTGTATCTAAGACGTTTGACTGGTAGTGTATCTAAGACGTTTGGCTGGTAGTGTATCTAAGACGTTTGACTGGTAGTGTATCTAAGACGTTTGGCTGGTAGTGTATCTAAGACGTTTGTCTGGTAGTGTATTAAAACGTTTGGCTGGTAGTGTATCTAAGACGTTTGACTGGTAGTGTATCTAAAACGTTTGACTGGTAGTGTATCTAAAACGTTTGTCTGGTAGTGTATTAAAACGTTTGACTGGTAGTGTACTAAAACGTTTGACTGGTAGTGTATCTAAGACGTTTGACTGGTAGTGTATCTATAACGTTTGACTGGTAGTGTATCTAAAACGTTTGACTGGTAGTGTATCTAAAACGTTTGACTGGTAGTGTATCTAAAACGTTTGTCTGGTAGTGTATCTAAGACGTTTGACTGGTAGTGTATCTAAAACGTTTGACTGGTAGTGTATCTAAGACGTTTGACTGGTAGTGTATCTAAAACGTTTGACTGGTAGTGTATCTAAAACGTTTGTCTGGTAGTGTATTAAAACGTTTGACTGGTAGTGTATCTAAGACGTTTGACTGGTAGTGTATCTAAAACGTTTGACTGGTAGTGTATCTAAGACGTTTGACTGGTAGTGTATCTAAAACGTTTGACTGGTAGTGTATCTAAAACGTTTGACTGGTAGTGTATCTAAGACGTTTGACTGGTAGTGTATCTAAAACGTTTGACTGGTAGTGTATCTAAAACGTTTGACTGGTAGTGTATCTAAGACGTTTGACTGGTAGTGTATCTAAAACGTTTGACTGGTAGTGTATCTAAAACGTTTGACTGGTAGTGTATCTAAGACGTTTGACTGGTAGTGTATCTAAAACGTTTGACTGGTAGTGTATCTAAAACGTTTGTCTGGTAGTGTATTAAAACGTTTGACTGGTAGTGTACTAAGACGTTTGACTGGTAGTGTATCTAAAACGTTTGACTGGTAGTGTATCTAAAACGTTTGACTGGTAGTGTATCTAAAACGTTTGACTGGTAGTGTATCTAAAACGTTTGACTGGTAGTGTATCTAAAACGTTTGACTGGTAGTGATCTAAAACAGATCAGACATTCACTGGTGCCATCGTTACGTTACTAGAGACGTCGTGATGAGCAGTCAGCTGTTATGAGCTGTTGCTCTTTAGTGCTTCACTAATTACTCTGAATGTAATTACGAGTAACATTCACCAAAAGGCCCAACTGTTCACAGCAATGACTGTTATGATCATAAACAACGAATGAATGATGACAGCAGATTAAATTGTCAGTGAACTTCTGGGAATTACAGGGAGCGTAAATTAAAAGCTGCTGCAGAGGCCGCTTTCACGGAAGCTTCAGAAGTATTTCCCAATTAATAAAGCTGAAAGAACCGGAGGGGGCTCATTCTAGACACCAGGAACACCAGGGAGACCACCAAGTCAACAATGTATAACATAAACTGATTCTAACATGATTAGAGTAGGATCAGCATATGTACAGTTAAAAAGAGCAGAGCAGTAAATGACTCTGAGAACAGACAGCCCGTTAACTGTGATTGTGTTGTCACAGAATATTAGATATTTAGATATTACACCACCTCAAACTATATATGACGAGACTGCTGAGAACAATTAACTGAAGCTTTTCAAATACAATTCTCTAAAAAGGATTTTAAAAGCATGTTTATTTCCAGCCCCAGATCCCGCCGATCTCCGAGTTCAGGAGAGTTCAGGAGACATCCACCTGGGATATCACGGCTGTAACAGATTGTTAAATAGTAACAGCAGTGATTTCAAGAACTATTGTGTGTCATTACATAGAAATACGTGATGCAGTGCAATGTTCACTACATATCACTGGATTCAGAGTTCTGATAGCATGCAATGATTCTATTCAACATTTAACACACTGTGCTACGTAGAAACCAATTAAACAAGGCATAAAATGCTAAATTTAGCAGAGCTAGCATGGGCAGCTAACAAATAACCCAGGAAACTGTGTGGTGGTTTGTTGGGAGATGATGGAACAGGTTATCTGTGGAGAGATCTTTTTTCTTACAAAGTCTGTAAACTGCCGTCTTCTGAGCAACGTCAGTCTTTTCAGATCCAGACCAGCTCCACACGAGTGAAGATGATCCTCGTCTAGGAGTTAAATCTAAGGCGGTAGACTGTAGACGAGGCTGGCGGTGTCTGAGTTTCTTCTCCTGGTGCAGTGTGTTCACTCATTTTCAGCTTTAGGTGTGCTGTTTAGGCAGCTATGCTAGATTTAGCCTATGCCTGCACACAGTATAGGCACTCTCAATGCGCACTCACAGCAGCCCGTACTAAAGTATGAAGTAGTGAGCGCGTGGAGTCGAGGAGTTCTGATTGTTGTTGTTTTCACAGTCAGTAGTGTACTCGATAACGTCAGCTCACGCATCCTTAACACAGCAGTTCAGATATTCTCATAGAGGATATATATCACACACCCCTACGCCAAAGTGTGCAGAACTGGATGGGGATGCTGTTCATTTATCTTAATATCTTCTTTATTTATTTTGTTGTAACGTCTCTCTTGCCATCAGAACGAAGAGACCAGTTCAGAGTATAAGCTTTATTCTTAAGATACCACAGTACAGACGTTCTGTGAGCTCTCAAACCCTGCTCCAACTTCAAACTGGCAAACAAACTGTATCTAAGGGTGTTTTCACACCTGTAGTTGGTTTCTCTGGTCAAGATCAGTTAATGAGTTAGTTTATTTGGAGTGTTTCCTCCTCGGTTAAGTTTGTTTTCAAACAGGCAAAAACCTAAACACACCAAAATGCGCCCCAACAAACCACGTGAGCACGTTGTCTCCTCTGATTGGTCAGAGCTATCTGGCGTGCGAGTAGGAAAGTAAACACAGGAAGAAGATCCGGTTTTCTAAACTACTGCACACTTCTTGTAGAGCGTATCACGGAGCAGCGGCAGAGACAGCATCTGTTCATAGCTGTAATAATAATCTGATAATATACCTGCACTACAGTCCACCTGCAGACCACCCAGCTCACTCCAAACATCAAGTACACAACGTCCCTCACTGCTAGTCCAAGAGAGACCTCGCTTCATTGTCCTCGCCCTGTTAGCTGCTACAGTTCTCCAGTTCTCTGTTCACGCCATCTGCTGCATCCCATAATGCAAAGCACACCTGGCTGCAGGAGATGTTTATATCAGACTTGTGGAGCACTCCTAATACTTGGGTCGGATCGAGGCCGGATCATGTTCTCACCACAAACGAACCGCTCCGGAGTTTGTTTGGAACCGGACCGAGACCACCTCCTCTCGAGAGTCTCGGTTGTTTTGGTCCGCACCCGAGTGTGATTACTGTTTTCACACCTGCCAAAACGAACCGCACCAAACGAACCAGAGTCTGTTTTAACTGGACTAACTAGTGCTGGTGTGAAAAAGTCCAGGCTGACAGCAAGTCAACCAACCTCAACCCGTCTGGCCAGATCATTATCTCCTTGGGGCTAGTTCTTGGGCCGGATCTGCTGGACTATACATACTATATGATGGGATTCACAAAACCCTGACCTTCCAGAAATCTCTGTAGCATTCAGTGGACCCATCTGTAAACATAAGCTTTGAACACACGCCATCATATGTACAAATATTCAAAATTTTCATATAAAAACCTCAAGAAATGTAATTTACAGAAACAGACAGAGAGAGATACAGCACTTGTTTTTAGGAGTTTGGTGGTGTTTGGATTGGCTACTTACTTATATCAAGGCAAAACAGACAGTCCAGGGATACTATGCACAATACAATGCCTTTTCCAGGACCCTCAATATGACATGTACCTGCAATCGTTTGACCAGTTGTGCACGAGACACGAAGTCAAGTGAAGAACAACGTACCTTATTAGCACACTGACGCACTGTGTTAATGAGCTCCTGAATGACCAGGTCAATGCATTTAATGCAAGGCTCCTTCAGCTTCACGATCTGTTTCTTCACTATAGCCTCGAAGGCCATGTCTGGAGTGAACAGGCCCGTCCTGAAGACGTGAACAAAGACACACAACAGGCAACATTAAGGACAGTGTTTTAAATAAGCTCACAGCTGAGAGAGAGTTACTCTGGACCTATATTTGGGGTCAATAACTGGCTTCCAGATCATCTGCCAGAAGCCTATGGAGCGAGCTTGTGTACTGTATCTCTTAATCTAATCCAAGTCAACTCGAGCCCCTGATGGCTGCTGTTTGCAGGTATTAAGTGATCTGGATCACAACACCTCTTGATTCCATTAATGAGATCTTCTTCTTAATTGGAGCAAGTATGAATAGACACTGGCTTGAAGACCTGTGAGCTTTGTCCCACATTCTGTTACAACTAAAACTGTAATACACACCAATCAGGCGTAACATTAAACCACCTTCTTATATCTACACTCACTGTCCACTGTATCAGCTCCACTGACCATACAGGACCTCCACTTACAGACTGTATCTACACTCACTGTCCACTGTATCAGCTCCACTGACCATACAGGAGCTCCACTTACAGACTGTATCTACACTCACTGTCCACTGTATCAGCTCCACTGACCATACAGGAGCTCCACTTACAGACTGTATCTACACTCACTGTCCACTGTATCAGCTCCACTGACCATACAGGAGCTCCACTTACAGACTGTATCTACACTCACTGTCCACTGTATCAGCTCCACTGACCATACAGGAGCTCCACTTACAGACTGTAGTTCATCTTGCTGTCTTGTTGTCTAGCTATTCAGTGTCAGTACGAGCACTGTGGGTTTCTTCCACATCCTAAACAAAGTCTTTCTTTGCCGTGGTCACTCTCATTTGGGACTTGGATTGGGATTGTCTGTAGAACAACCCAAAATCTCTAAACCTTTCTACTACTGATTGGTCAAAATAGCCAACAGGACTAAAGAAGACACGGGAGGGCGTTTAAAAAATGGTTTTAAATGTAAGACGTTCATTTTGAAAATACATTTCAACATTTATATCAAACAGCATTTCACACCACCCATATCATCGCTGCCCAAAGTAAAACCAGTGTCTCTGAAATGGCAGCAATGTCATTAGTAATGTCTTAGCTTTCAATATAAGTCAATGGAACGGCTTGTACACGGTAGCTGTCTTGTTTAAATGATGTAGAAAAGTAAAAACGGAGACATGAGTCCACTTTTCTTTGGACAGTGACGATATTTATCCTAAAAACAAACAAAAAAGTCCGCTAAAGCCTTTACAGGAATATTAAGAAGTGGTCACCTGATGCCGTGGATGTTTTTGATGGCATAGCTGATCTCCCGACGCATCTCTTTGTCATCGCACTCCATCTGTTTATCAGAGACGAAGAGAGACGTACGGACATGTTTTCACACAGACAATCTCAGAATTACAGTGCTGGCTTTTCACGGCTGGTGCTAAGTTTAAACAGGAACGCACTTAAAGCGTCTAGATGAAACGACACCTGCCTTTAAACTGCCTTGTCGCTGGAGGCTTAGTCACCTCTCATTATGGAAGCAGACTTGTGTGCTGCATTAGTGAAGAACGCTTTGTGTTGCCAGAGGAATTTTCAAAGGCAGAGCTGGAGTTTGTACATTCACACCTTTTTAATTCAGATCCACTATATCTGCATTTCACTGTTCAAAGCAAGAGAGCTGTACTCCAGTCCATCTCTTATACACTGTGATGTCTACAGCCATATGAGCAAAAACATATAATAACTATAACTATAACACTATAACTATGGGATATTTTAATTTTAACTACTTTCATTTGGCCATAGGCGATAAATTACAACACAATATGATTCCTGAGTATACAATGGATTTCATCAGGTCTGGTTTAATAATAATAATAATAATAATAATAATAATAATAATAATAATAATAATAATCTTTATTTATAGAGCCCTTTTTTTCTCAAAGTGCTTAACAGTTTTCATACTTTATAGGTGTTTGTTACTGACGGTGTTTTTACAGAAAGTCAGTATCTACAGATCTAAGACCAGCAGCTGGAACATCAACAGAGAGACGTTCTGTAGCAGGTTCTAGATTATCTAAAGCTTTATAGACGAGTACAGAAGTTTAAAGTCTGGTCTAAAAGATACAGGTAGTCAGTGCAGCTCTTTTAAAACAGGACTGATCTGTTTAGTGTTAGTTAGGATCCGAGCTGCTGGGTTCTGGACCAGCTGGACTGTTTTCTTAGGATCTCCAGTAAAAGACCATTACAGTGATCAACTCTGACCATTACAGTGATCAACTCTGACTATCACAATGATCAACTCTGACCATTACAGTGATCAACTCTGACTATCACAATGATCAACTCTGACCATTACAGTGATCAACTCTGACTATTACAGTCATCAACTCTGACCATTACAGTGATCAACCCTGACCATTACAGTCATCAACTCTGACCATTACAGTGATCAACTCTGACTATTACAGTGATCAACTCTGACTATTACAATGATCAACTCTGATCATTACAGTGATCGACTCTGACCATTACAGTGATCAACTCTGACCATTACAGTCATCAACTCTGACTATTACAGTGATCAACTCTGACTATTACAGTAATCAACTCTGACTATTACAGTAATCAACTCTGACTATTACAGTGATCAACTCTGACTATTACAATGATCAACTCTGACCATTACAGTCATCAACTCTGACCATTACAGTGATCAACTCTGACTATTACAGTGATCAACTCTGACTATTACAATGATCAACTCTGATCATTACAGTGATCGACTCTGACCATTACAGTGATCAACTCTGACCATTACAGTCATCAACTCTGACTATTACAGTGATCAACTCTGACTATTACAGTAATCAACTCTGACTATTACAGTGATCAACACCGACCATTACAGTAATCAACTCTGACCATTAAAGTGATCAACTCTGTCCATTACAGTGACCAACTCTGACTATTACAGTGTTCAATTCTGACCATTACAGTCATCAACTCTGACTATGACAGCGATCAACTCTGACCATTACAGTCATCAACTCTGACCATCACAGTGATCGACTCTGACCATTACAGTGATCAACTCTGACCATTACAGCGATCAACTCTGACCATTACAGTCATCAACTCTGACCATTACAGCGATCAACTCTGACCATTACAGCGATCAACTCTAACCATTACAGTGATCAACTCTGACCATCACAGTGATCGACTCTGACCATTACAGTAATCAACTCTGACCATCACAGTGATCGACTCTGACCATTACAGTGATCAACTCTGACCATTACAGCAATCAACTCTGACCATTACAGTGATCAACTCTGACCATTACAGCGATCAACTCTGACCATTACAGCGATCAGCTCTGACCATTACAGTGATCAACTCTGACCATTACAGCGATCAACTCTGACCATTACAGCGATCAACTCTAACCATTACAGTGATCAACTCTGACTATTACAATGATCAACTCTGATCATTACAGTGATCAACTCTGATCATTACAGTGATCAACTCCGATCATTACAGTGATCAACTGTGACCATTACAGTGATCAACTCTGATCATTACAGTGATCAACTCTGATCATTACAGTGATCAACTCCGATCATTACAGTGATCAACTCCGATCATTACAGTGATCAACTCTGACTATTACAATGATCAACTCTGATCATTACAGTGATCAACTCTGATCATTACAGTGATCAACTCCGATCATTACAGTGATCAACTGTGACCATTACAGTGATCAACTCTC